>ML294773.1:0-16127 GCA_005239495.1 Nicotiana undulata | reverse complement strand
GGGGGGGGGGATTGTTGTTGGTGTTGCAATATTTGAGGCTTGGAAAAATAAAAAGTGGCTCAAGGGTTATTAACTGGGTGTCAAAGCCATGATATCACGGTCATTGATCCTCTTCTTCCTCATCACGGCCCTTGCTTGTAGGGCCAGATCCACCTTGTGACCTATAGGTTCACGTGATCCCAGTAGCTTTTGTTCAAACAATAAAAAAATATATTCAGACATTTACTAAATATTTATAAATATTTGAATGTGAATCCAATTGCTATAGAAATTTTACTTGACGTCTGTTGAAGAAACCCTTAAACATTAAATCCTGGATCCGTCTCTGCTTGCTTGTTACCTTTTTGGTAGGTCACGAGGCCGTCGAGACGCCTCCGCGCTTCCTACTATGGACCACCACCACCAGAACCTCCTCCCGGAACCCTTTCTCCACCACCTGAAAAATAGAATTCTTGTTTTCTTATTCTGCTTCTAGTTCTATATGTCAAGTTGTTAAAATTTGAGTAAGTTGTTATTGTTTGTTTAATTGTAGGAGACCAAATAATGTGCCTCTCATTTCAATTTTACCGAATATCCACGAAGGGAGACAAGCATCTTTATCAAATGTATCAAAGTGTGTTTTTTATTGAAAAATAACGTTCGACTAGAATCTTTACTTCAACGAAATATAATATTATATTATTAAAGCAAATAACTGACTGTATGAGTTATAAGCCTTAAAAAATCTCCCGATAAAAAAAATTATACATGATTGGGTAGATAATAATTTAATACTAATAAAGACAGTGGCTGATGGAGAATGTAAATATTGGCTTCATATGAATCCTGCGTTTTCTGCTCAAAGGAAAATATGTAATTTAATGTATATAAATAATATAGTAAGTCCGGATTATAAATTATAGAACAACAAAGACATATTAATCAAATACTTATACGAAATTAAAACTAATATATCTTTTAAAACATACGGACTGAGACGAAGCCAAGATTTCAAGTTTACGCGTTCGGAATTCTAGTCATTTTAAGCTATTAGATTCTAATTAGTAATCTGTCACGACCCAAATTCCCAACCTTAGGGATCGTGATGGCGCCTAACACCACACTTGCTAGACAAGCCAATGTTAGAATTCGATTAGCTATTTTCCTTTGATTATTTACTTAAACACAATAAAGCAATTTTAAAGTAAATTAAATCTAATGATTTCCCAGCGAATAAATTCATAACTAAAATATTAATCAAATAAATAAGTAACCCGAACCACGAACTAAATATATATAACCCTAGGACTACCCCAGAGTCTGGTGTCACAATTCACGAACTTCTAAGAATACTACAAATATAGGCTGAAAGAAAATAATATATATCTGTTTTGAGAAAAATAAAACAGTCTCTATGAACTAAGAAGACTCCAAGGATCTGCGAGCGCCGGCAGATATACCCGTGTCTCCGAATGATGGATATCCGCTACTAAAAATCTCTAATGCTGGCCGGTACCTGGATCTGTACAAAAGTGTGCAGAGTGTAGTATCAGTACAATCGACCCCATGTACTGAGTAAGTGTTGAGCCTAACCTCGACGAAGTAGTGACGAGGCTAAGGCGGGCCATTATAACGTATCCTGTGACAATATGTATATAATAAAACAATAAAACAATTCTATACAAATAAGAAAGATAACTGCAACGATAAAAAAAATAACTGAGGCGCCTATTCCAGGCCTCAACTGTAGCAAAGATCTCACATAAATTTCCAACGAATTTCCAAGGTTATGACTTTCAAAATAGCCGTAAGTACGGAATACGAAAGATAATAGAGTAAAACAGTAATTTTTCAAATCTGTAAGCTTCAAATCCTTGAGTTTCAGAACCAGTAAAATATCATTGAAATCTAGTAAAACACAAGTATCCTCCCTTATCACAGTCATATATTTATATTTTCCACATCCACCCTTATCACAGTCATATATTTATATTTTCCATATCCACTCTTATCACAGTCATATATATTTATATTTTTCCTGTCCGCCGTTATCACAGTCATATATATTTTCCCTGTCCTCCCTTATCACAGTCATATATATATTTTCCATGTCCACCCTTATCATAGTCATATAGATTTATATTTTCTCTGTCCACCCTTATCACAATCATATATATATTTACCCTCTCCACTCTTATCACAGTCATATATATATTTTCCCTGTCCACCCTTATCACAGTCATATATATTTATATTTTTCATGTCCACCCTTATCACAGTCATATGCATATTTCCCCTATCCACCCTTATCACAGTCATATATATATATATATATATATATATATATATATATATATATATATATATATATATATATATATATATATATATATATATATATATATATCAAAAATTTCACAATTCAGGTCGAGCCTTTCACAATACTTTTGTCTCAACAATCATAAACAATAAACGGTATTTCTCACAACTTCATAAACAATATCTTAGAATAAAACCAACCGGAATATATATATATATATATATATGTACCACAATGAAACCAAGGAAGACAACTAATACTTTCCCAAAAATGATTGCAACAAGACTTACAACAATATAACGATCCAAGAAATTATAGAAACAACAATAAACATGAATCAATTTAAAATATGAAGCAATTAAATTGGAAACGGGGAAGGGATCATATAGGAAGATAATTTGGCGGTGCATAGATACTCGTCACCTCACCTATACACCACTCACATGAAATTCCACATAACAATTTAGTTGGGGATTCCTATTCCCTCAAGTCAAGGTTAAACCAAGCACTTACCTCAAATTCGCAGGTCACTCACTGCTCAATTATAACTTTTCCTTTAGAGTCTTGCTCTAACCCGCTCGAATCTAATTATAATCAGATTAATACCATCGTAGGCTAACGAATCGAATTCCACAATAAAAACTATAAAATATACCAAAATTTCAAAATCGCCCAAAATTCGACCCCCTGGCCCACATCTCGAAAGCAGTCAAAAATGGAAGAATCAAAACCCTCGTCCTCTCCCGATTCTAACCATATATAATTTATCAAAATCGTGCTCCGTTTGGTCCCTCAAATCCCTACCTAAAACTCTCCAAAATTCAAGCCCTAACTCCCTCAATTTCACTTTAAAATCATCAATCAAATCCCAAAGATGAAGATGGATTCATGAAACATAACCAAAAACGAGTAAGGATACTTACCCGAATCCCTATGGTGAAAATATCCTCCAAAATCTCTCAAATTCGAGCTCCCCAACTCAAAATATGACCAAATGAACAAACCATTATTTTATATATTTTTCTGCCAGCTATTCTGCCTCGTTTCTTGTGTCATACTATCACAAAACTCGCTTTTTATGCTTCCAATGGATTCCTTGTGAAATTTTAGTTGAGTTAGGCTTTTGAATCACTCAATTTGACCTTATAATGAAGGAAATATGTAGGTTTTAATATTTGTAAATAGTGCAGATTTTTAAATACGCCGTCAGTGGCAATTTCGTAATTCATTTGAAAAATCTAGCAACCTTAGTAAAATGACCATAACATCCTCATACGATGTCCAAATTCGATGATTTTTTTTGCTACGGGTCCGTAATAACGATACGGGTCTAATAATCCAATCAAAACAGAAACCAAAGATTATTTGTTCAATATGATATCATTTATGCTTGAAGAAACGGCGTCGAAACATAAGAAAAACGAGCACAACACAACTGAAACATATCCGAAACTCACTCGAGACCCTCGAGACGTCAACCAATAATTCAAACAAGTCATATATCACTAATCGAACTTAGTCGAACCTCCAGAACACTCAAGAAAACACCAAAACACCAAATCAACCTCGGATTCAAGCCTAAGAACTTCTAAACTTCCAAAATTTGCTAACGACGTCGAAACCTACCAAACCACGTCCGAATGACCTCAAATTTTGTACACACATCACAAATGACACTATGAACCTATTCCAACTTTTGGAATTCCATTTCGACCCCGATACCTAATTTTCCACTGTCGACCAAAATCGCCAAATTTCTAACTTTCGCCAATTCAAGCCTAGAACGGAGTCTTAGTTCATAAAATGACCCCTTGGGTCATCACAATCTCCACATCTAAAACAAACGTTCGTCCTCGAACGAACATAAAAAATTACCTGAATTGGCGAATAAGTGTGGATATTTACTCTGCATGTCCGACTCGGACTCCCAAGTAGCTACCTCTATGGGCTGACCTTTCCACTGCACTCGAACTGATGGATAACTTTTAGACCTCAACTTACGAATCTGCCGGTCTAAAATGGCTACCGACTCCTCCTCATAAGTTAAGTCTTTGTCGAATTGGACATAACTGAAATCTAACACGTGAGACGGGTCACCATGATATTTCTGGAGCATAGACACGTGGAATAACGGATGAATTGAGGATAACCTTGGAGGCAACGCAAGTCGATAATCTACCTCCCTCACTCTATCAAGAACCTCAAACGGCCTGATATACCTAGGGCTCAACTTGCCCCTTCTTCCCAAACCTCATAACACCCTTCATGGGAGATACCCGAAGCAATACTCGCTCTCCAACCATGAATGCCACGTCACGAACCTTACGATCGGCATACCACTTTTTCCTAGACTGAGCTGCACGAAGTCTCTCCTGAATAATCTTGACCTTATCTAAGGCCTCCTAAACTAAGTCGGTACCCAATAACCGAGCCTCTCTCGGCTCAAACCATCCAACTGGCGATCTGCACCGTCTACCATATAATGCCTCATAAGGAACTATCTGAATGCTCGACTGATAACTATTATTATAAGCAGACTCTGCTAACGGAAAAAACTGATCCCAAGAACCTCCAAAGTCAATAACACAAGCGCGAAGCATATCCTTCAAAATCTGAATGGTACGCTCGGACTTCCCGTCAGTCTGAGGATGAAATATTGTGCTCAACTCCACTCGGGTACCCAACTCACGCTGAACTTCCCTCCAAAAGTGCGAAGTAAACTACGTACCCCGATTAGAAATGATAGACACGGGCACACCATGAAGGCGAACAATCTCCCCAATATATAACTTAGCCAACCGCTCCTAAGTATAAGTACTCGCCACAGGAATGAAATGTGCTGATTTGGTCAGCCTATCCACAATAACCCAAACTGTATCAAATTTCCTCTGAGTCTGTGGGAGTCCAACAACGAAGTCCATAGTGATATGCTCCCACTTCCACTCGAGAATCTCTCTCTGCTGGAGCAAACCACCAGGTCTCTAATGCTCGTACTTCACCTGGTGACAATTTAAGCAACGAGCCACATAAGCAATAATGTCCTTTTTCATCCTTGTCTACCAATAATGCTTCTTCAAGTCCTGATACAGTTTGGCTGCACCTGGGTGAATAGAATACTTAGAACTGTGAGCTTCCTTAAGAATCAACTCACGAAGGCCATCAACATTAGGCACACATACTATGATGACCCAAGAGGTCATCTTATGTATTTGTAGCCAAATCTGTGTTTTGAGGCCACAAAAGCCTCCTCCTATCTCACCTAAATTTGCGTGCGCTGCCCGAGCGTGTATCCGGGAAGCCGTTATGTGAAAAACTGATAAAAACAATAATTTTTGTGTTGAAAATTGAATAAAGTTGACGTTGGTCAATATTTTTGGTAAATGGACCCGGACCCGGACCCGGACCCATGATTTGACGGTCCTGGAGGGTCCGTAGGAAAATATGGGACTTGGGCGTATGGCCGAAATCGAATTCCGAGGTCTCAAGTCCGAGAAATTAGTTCTTAAAAGAAATTATTTTCAGAAAAATATAAGAGATTTTTGAAAATGAATTTATATGTGAAACCCAAGATATAGGGCTCGTATTATAGTTCCGGAGCCCGTTACAGGTCCAATATAATATATTTGTTATGTTTGTAAAGTTTGGTATGAAACGGACTTCGTTTGACGTGATGCAGATCAAAAATAAAAAATTTGAAGTTTAAAGAAGATTTAAGAAATTTCCTTGATTTTGGGGTTTAATTCGATGTTTATGATGTTATTTTGGTGATATGATTACACAAATAAGTCCGTAAGATGTTTTCGAGGTTGTGTGCACATTTGGTTTGAGGTTCCGAGGGCTCGGATGAGTTTCGGGTAGGTCCCGGGATGGTTTTAGGCTTAAAACATAGTTGTTGCAGGTCAGAGAAGTCAAATCTCTAAACCCACCACCGAGGTCCGCGGTCCTTTTTGTGCTGAACGCGCTAAGGGCCTTCGCGGCCGCGGTCATTTTTGTGCGGTCCGCGGTGAATGAGCTGGACCACTAGTCTCACTTCGGAGGCCTATATCTTTTGATATAAAAGGAATTTTGAGATGATTCAAAAAAGAAAGTTGTAGCCCTTCATATCCTGTTTCTTGAAAGGTATAGAAATCGCAATTTGGACATCTGTAGAGAAAGGTATGGCCAAAATACTAAAGCATGTCACTGCAGTCATTTTTCCTTGCTTTCTTCACTTTTTTTTGTTTTTACTTGTGCGGCCGCACTCCCTTTTTGTGCGGTCCGCGGTGGTCCCTGGGGGGGGGGGTATATTTAAACGATATTTTCACTTATTTTTCATTTTTCAAAACCCTAAAAACATAAGAGGCGATTTTCCAAACACTCTTTTTTCTCCAAAACATTAGTAAGTGATTTCTAACTCATTTTCTTTAATCCTTAACTTCTTTTTACAAGATTTCATCCTAGAATCTAGGGTTTTCATGGTGGAATTGAGAATTTTGGGTAAAACCTAAGAATAATAAAATTTGAGAATTTAGACCTCAAATTGAGGTCAGATTCCAAAACCATTTATATATCCGGGCTCGGGGGTGAATGGTAATCGGGTTTTGGTCCGAATTTCGGGTTTGGACCGAGCGGGCCCGGGTTCGATTTTTGACTTTTTGGGAAAAACTTTAGAAAACTCATTTCCATGCATTAGAATTGATTCATTTGGCATTTATTGATATAATTAAGTAACTTGTGGCTAGATACGAACGAGTTGGTGGTGGAATCAAGAGGTAAAGCGGTAGTTGAGGCTTGAATTGTGTTCGTGACATCGAGGTAAGTGTTTGGACGAAACTTAGCTTGAGGGAATAGGTGTTGAGCCTTATTTGCTGCGTGATTATTCCATGTCCAACGTATAGGTGAGGTGACGAGTACCTATATGTTGTGGTCAAGCATGCCCGTGAGTCGAATATGAGCAATTATGTGATTTTTCATTGAGGTTTATTGTGTTATGGAATTAATATCAATTTGGTGGTTATTTATTTGATGGAAATTCTTGGTTGTGAACGCTGTTGAGTACTTGTTCGGTTGAGGAATATTTTGTTAACTTATACACTTGTGGAAGATTGGTTATAGTTGTGTCTCTTACCGGGATGGTATTATTCCTTTGAATTTATGGTTTCTTATTGTTGATTTTCTTGCCAAACTGTTGTTTTATGTTATTTATGCACAAGGGGACATTCCATGCCATGTTTATATTATTTAAGCACGAGGGGATATTCTGTGCCATGTTTATGATTTTTATGCACGAGGGGACATTCCGTGCCATGTTTATGTTATTTATGCACGAGGGGACATTCCATGCCATGTTTATGTTATTTATGCACAATGGGACATTCTATGCCATGTTTATGTTAGTTATGCACGAGGGGACATTCCGTGTCATGTTTATGTTATTTATGCACGAGGGGACATTCCGTGCTGTGTTGTGATATTTATGCACGGGGGGACATGCCGTGCCGTGTTATTGTTATTTATGCACGAGGGGACATTCCGTGCCGGATTATGTTATTTATGCACGAGGGGACATTCCGTACCGTATTTTATGATATTTTAGCACGAGGGGACATGCCGTGCCGTTTTCATTTACCTGTTTATTTGATGTTGTTAATTCCTATCATTATTTTTGTATTTAGACTTTCGCCTTGTTCCTTATTTCTGTTTATTGTTACCCCCTTACCTCAACATGTTCTCCCCATTTCTGTACTTAATTGCATACTTCCTGTTGTTATTTTTTGTTTTATATTGTTAAACTGCACAGGTAACATCATTTGTCGTGTCCTAGCCTCGTCACTACTTCGCCGAAGTTAGGCTCGACACTTACTCAGTACATGGGGTCGGTTGTACTAATACTACACTCTGTGCTCTTTTTAACAGATCCCAGTATCGGACCCTTTGGACACTAGCGCGAGGAGGCTTCCTTCAGTCCACCCAGAGACACTGAGGCAGACCTGCAGGCGTCCCCTTCACTCCCTCTATTTTCTGTTTTAGTATTCCAAAACAGATGTATTTACTCTTTCGGACCCTTGTATGTATTAATCGTTGATAGTCCGTGACATTGTGACTCCAAAGATCTGGGTTGGTTATGTAAGAATTCGTTACAGATTGTGGATTTAATGATGTATTTCTTTTGATCTGTTCTTATTTTTAAGCTTTTGAATATGGAAAGTCGCATTTCACTTGTTCTTATTTAATAATAAAGGTTTGTAATAAATTTGATTAATCACGTTGGCTTGTCTAGCGGGTTCAACATTAGACGCCATCACGGTCCCGACAGTGGGAATTTCGGGTCGTGACACATACACGACCCTGCATCCTCAATACGTCGTCATCTCCGACTGCAACCTTCTTGGTACCACTGTGCCGAACTGTGTCCCTAAGGATCATCAAATGCGGGTCATCATCCTGCCGATCTCTGATACGCTCAATTAAAGAAGACCGAGCGACTGTACAAGCTAGAACACTGCTTGGAAAAATATCCAACCTCACGAACTGATTAGCCAAAGTATGAATGTCTGCAGCTAACGGTCTCTCACCGATTGGAATAAATGCAAGGCTCCCCATACTCACCGCATTTCTACTCAATGCATCGGCCACCACGTTGGCCTTCCCTGGATGATATAATATAGTGACATTATAATCTTTTAGTAACTCTAACCATCTCCGCTGCCTCAAATTAATACCCTTTTGCTTGAATAAATACTGGAGACTGCGATGTCAGTGAAAACCTCACACGGCACGCCATAAAGATAGTGCCTCCAAATCTTCAATGCATGAACAATGGCTTCCAACTCTAAGTCATGAACCAAATAATTCTTCTCATGGACTTTCAATTGTTGAGATGCATATGCAATCACCTTGCCATCTTGCATTAATACTACGCCAAGTCCAATACGAGATGCATCACAATACACTGTGAAAGAACCTGAACCTGATGGTAACACCAACACCAGTGCTGAAGTCAAGGTTGTCTTGAGCTTCTGAAAACTCGCCTCACACTCGTCTGACCATTTGAATGGGGCACCTTTCTGAGTCAATTTAGTCATAGGGGCTGATATAGATGAAAACCCCTCCACAAAACGACGATAGTAACCCGCCAAACCCAAGAAACTCTTGATTTCCGTGACTGTAGTGGGTCTAGGCCAGTTCTTGACTGCCTCTATTTTCTTAATAGTTGTTCATAGCCAATTACAGAATTATCAAATAGCTTCACGTTAACAATAATCTCCTTTCAAACCTTCACAATACTAATAATGAGATACGATGCTTAAAGACTTCGTAATTATATACCCGAATTAACGTGTCTCATTTAACGCCACATGGGCGGGCACCTACCTTGTAGGTTAAAGCTCAACAATTTATAGCACGAATTTGGAAAATTATGCACAGATAGTTAATTAATTAATTAATTAATTAATTAATTATTATCATTATTTTATACAATTTTTTTTAATAAACCTAACATGCATGACTCCCTACTAGTACTATAGTACATATTTTAATTTCACAAGGGAGAATTTAAACACAAGAATATTCATCACAAGGATCTCGTCCTTACATAACTTCCACCGCGGCTCGTAGCCCGATTTAAACATATCAAATCATATTAAAATGCAAGGATCTCACCCTCAATTCTGAATCACAAGTAATATGCATATCGTGCCAATCATAACATTCCATTTTCTTCTTTTAAATATTTTTCGTTAAACAAAATTACAACATGTAATGATAGATATAGCTATCTCCATAGAATTTCTCAATACAAGTATTCACATAAGTAGATTTAGAGTTACGAAGCTCACCCGAGAGTGGAGCATATTAGGAGGACTTTCCTAGATACTCATAACAGAATCAAGTTAAAGAAATTATCACTTTATAATAACTAGAGATTGTTCTTGTAATGACACATTTGATATAACGACCTTAGCCATACCATAGAAAATATATCAACAGGCTGGGTCTCCGCCTCTAGGAATCTGACCTCCACCTTCGACATTCCGACCCCTTTTTCCCTAGCTGGTCATGTAAGTTGAGTTGTAACTGTAATGGGGCACGTAACCTGAGTGCTCTGATGAAATGATTCAGCTGCTCATACCGAGTTTATACCAAATAACTAGAACAACTGTTGGAGGAATGTCGTAGCAGTGGTGCATTGAAAGAACTCATTGAAGCACCCCGAGTAATCGGATATATGGACTGGGTTGATCGGTTGCCCGAGCCCCTACCGAAATAATTTGTTGTTTCAAAGCAAATCCACTGAATCTTTTAGAACCTCGAGACCTCTTAGTCTCCTTAGCTTCCTCTTTTCCTCATCCCGGACACATTCTAACATCTAAGTGATGTTTTAGACTTCAATACTACACAATATTATAAGTTAATTGTGCAGTACCCAATTTTTGAGTGCTGTCTAATAAGAAGAACCTGGTTCTTCTTAATCTACTACTTACTACAGTTTGTGGAATAATTAAGAAGTAATAGTAAAGACACAGGGATTTTTACGTGGAAAACACCTGGCTCAAAAGGTGAAAAAAACACGACCTACTCCTCAGTAGGATTTTCTCAAACTCTTCACTAGACACTGATCCAAAACGGACTTACAAAATAAACTCTTTTGTAATCCTAGGACTAACTCTAATCCTCTTTGTATCAACTAGCCTCTAGCTAATTTCTACAGAATTCAAGCTAACTCTAACTTGATCAATTTGTACCTATTACAATTTGCTTCTAATAAAGCTGATAAGATACAATATTTAAACTCCTACTACAATCAACTAGACTCGATATACAGACAATGAAACTGTTCCTTCTAGTTGAACTGTAGCCTTTGTATCGCACAACAATTCTGCTTGCAAAACCTCTGGAACTTTTGCTTCAGAACTTGATTCACTTTTGTACTTGTGCGTCACCTCTTTCAGCAGTAATACTTTGATTATTTATAGAGGCCGTTTGTTGAGTCCATGATACAATTCTGATCCAACTCTTCCTTGGTAGACAAGTTTGATTGTAACTCAACTTCCTTCCTCTATTCCTGTCCTAGCTGAAATCAACTTCTGTCTTCTCTATCAATTTGCAACCTTTTCGTATTAGGAGACATTCTCTTAGTTCTTTGATATTTAGTAAACACTAATATCTCCTAGACTTGTACTATTTGCGATCCAACTGCTTCATACATAAGTGTGTGCTATGATGGACCTGGTTCAACTGGACACTTGTTGTCAATCTTCAATACCCATTCAGTGACACGGGCCAACAAATTCCCCCTTTTTTATGATGAAAAACTTTGTGCATTTATCATGTATACACATCCAACACTTTGTATTTTTGTGAGCATTAATCATCAAGAACCAGGTTCATTAGGTTATAAATATCACTTCAAAAATTTGTCAAAATTGAAACCAATAACTAGGCACATCTTCCCCCTTTTGGCATCATCGAAAAGTTGCAAAGTGATACTCACCAGTAATTAATTCTTACTCATGGCCAATTTAGGCAACTGCAGGTGCAAACATGATTAATCAATACAAGAAACCAAAAATGTAAGCTAAATCATAAATAGAGTCATTTACAAAACACCAAGCTTTCATTTAATTAACATGGTTGATCAACACCAAAACCTATTAAAACAAAGACAATCAAAACATGAGTAAGACAGAAAAAAACTGAAACAAACAACTAAACACAGTCCCGAACTGGGCACTTGATAAGATAGGAGGGGCTAGTTCTGGAAATTCCTAAGTTTGGGGTGGTGCAGACAAGGCAGGACTCTTGGTTTGGAGAAGATACAACATTTGGTGTAAGACACCCTCATTTTTCTCCTTCTCCTTGGCTAATTCAACTTTGAGAGCGTCACGCTCACCTTCTACCTCAACTAAGCCAGTCTTCAAGCGAAGGATCTCCATATCCTTTTGCTCACTTTCTTGCACCAGAGTACGGACCTTGTTGTTAACCGGTTGCTTCCAAGATGAACCAGGTTCATCTGTCGGGGCACTGACAGTGTAATCACACGACAACAAAGTGTCATTCCCAAAGAAATCCTTAGCAGTAGCCATTTCAGCCTTTTTTGTGGGAACTCCAAAATGACCCAGAACTGCAGTAAGTATAAATCCATAAGGAATCGCATGGGCCTTGGTGCCATTTACCACCCTGTCCAAAAGCTGGATGATCAAAGATGGCCAATTGATCTGCTTGCCTCTATATAAGCATTCCATGAGCGTTAGATCCATATAGTTGGCAATGTGCCTGCGCTCTTGTCTTGGCAGCAGAAATTTAATCACAAACTCAAAGAACAGCTTGTGTTCAGGCTTCATCTCGCTTTTGTACACTGCCCTGGGCTCAGGCTCTTCTTCATTGTCACAAAAGAATCTGGTGATGGTAAGTGCTGAGGCCATTCCATCCAAGCAAGGCCATCTCTGCCTTGTATAATCATCATATCCCTCAGATGGAATGTCTAGAATGACTCCCAGTTCTTGTGCGTCAAAAGAGACTTCAACTCCCCTGACCAATGATGTAACCCTTCCTCCAATCACAGTTGCATTCCACATGAATTCAACTACTTCATTTCTGACTAGCCTGCCCTCCAGGCGAAGAACCATGTCCTTCCATCCTTGAGCTGCCAGAAAATCCACTAAGTACCTCATACCCGGCTCCTCTAGGTCTTTCAGCAATTTTCCCTTCAAAATATGTCGCTTGCCAAACATGGCAACTCTGTCCATCGACACTTCTCCAACCTCCTTCTCATCATCACCACTCCAATCATGATCAGTATCTTTCTCAACAATCTGAACTTTCTTCTTGGACTTTACCTTGGACCGTGTCCTTGTATATGTACCCACGGTGGTAGCAGACATAGGTGCTGAATTCTTTGAGGAAGTCTTAGTCAATTTTGCTTTGGGTGTCTTGACCACCACTGGAGTAACCTCTTCATTCTATTGGACCAAGTCCAACATCTCATCAACAGCAATAGCCTCAACAGGCTCCCCTACTTTCGCTTTCCCTTTCTCAGCTCTCTTTCTTTTGCTCTCTTGAAGAGCTTTTTCCATCTTTTCCTCTTCTTCACGAACAGTATTTCTCGTAGCTCGTACCCTTGGAACAGGTACACCAACAGACTCATCAGTTTTCCTTTTCTTTGAGGCCTTAGACTTGATGGACTTAGGAGTCCTCCTCTTCTAGGGGTTGTATGAGTCCCCCAGTTTCTTAAGTCTCTCAGCCAAGGTTTCTTCCCCAGAAGAAACACGGTCATCTATCTCCTTCATAAGTTGTTCTAATCCAGCAGCAGTATCCTCTACTTCATTAGTTCCCCCTAAAACTACGACATCATCTTAAAGATTATCAGGAATGGGGCCACAAATACTGAGTATGGAACAATCCTTCCTAGAACCCGTCACACCTGCATCTCCCTCATTCTCACTAATTTTCCCAGTTTTTCTTGGCCTTCTTGGCACTTCCACATCCACCACAGACCCAACCAGCACAAATTTCTTTTCAGAATTTAACACAGAGGTAACATTAGTATTACCTTTCTCAGCACTTGACGAACCAGGTGCATCGTCCTCTTGTGCTGATTTAAATGATTCACTGGATGAATCAGGTTTAAGTTCTTCTTCAGCCTGTAATAAATCTTCCAAGAACTTTGCTCGTGACCCTGAAGCCACAAATTTTCGTGCAAGAACCTTGACACGACGGGGTTTTGGGGCTGGAATAGGGTTTGGTGTAGTTCTAAGAGCCTCATGGTATTCAGGGGTTTCAGGTGTCTCAGAGGATTCAGAACTATATACCGGTGGGGAATCAAACTCATATACTCCTTCATCGTAGTCACGATTTTGAGAATCAGATGAAGTAGACGACATTTTTAATTTTTTTTGAGAGAAAAAGAAGAAAGGGCAAAAGACAGTGAATATTTGAGTGTTGAGTGACTTGAACAGGGTTTGTCTATAGCTTTATTCACTATGGGTAATGATGGTATATTTATAACTTGTGGCTGGGGTAATTGTAACGGAAGAGTATTAACACAAGTAGGATACTAATCGATTAAGGACTGTCAGTGATTTGACATTGATTAGACCGTTTCTTTCCCCCTAAAATTAGGCTAATTTAATAAGACGAAACTTCTTGAAACTGGTTCATTTTGGGTAAGTACAAGAATTTGAACTGAACCATAAAAGGATAGAGTCCTACTCATGTATGACTGTAGTTGAATTAATACATGTATGGAGATGAAAACGTACCTTGTCAGTTATGTGAACCAGCATGGATGAACCAGGTTCATCCTGGAAAAAACTTTATTTTGCCTCAATTCACAAATAGAGAAACATCATTAGCAACTAGGGAATCATATTAATACATGGAAGAAGAGTATGACAACAAAGACATAGTGTTGAGCAATGATTAATCTGTTTAAGTACCCTAATTAAAATTTCTAGCCATAAAACTTTATCCTTTTTCTTAATAGGTTATCTTGATCATCCCTAATTCAAGCATGTTTCTCTCATAATTCTCCCTACTTAATACTTTGGTAAATATATCAGCAATTTGATGATCAGTGGTACATAATTCAATTGAGATCATCCCCTTCTCATAATTATCCCTCAGGAAATGGTGCATAACATCTATGTGCTTAGTTCTCTTATGATGAATCGGGTTCTTAGTCATACTAATAGCACTAGTGTTATCACAGTACATAGAAATGCATCCCACATCTATGCCAAACTCCAGGAGTTGTTGCTTAATCCACAACAACTGAGCACAGCAAGAGGCTGCAGCCACATATTCAGCCTCAGCAGTAGACAAGGCTACTGAATTTTGTTTCTTGGTAGCCCAAGATACAAGGCAGGAGCCCAAAAAGTGAGCCATACCTGAAGTAATTTTCCTGTCAACCAGTAAACCTGCATAATCAGCATCAGCATATCCTACAAGGTCAAAATTACTACCTTTAGGATACCGAAGGCACAAATCAGTAGTGCCCTTCAAATATCTCAAGATTCTCTTTACTGTAGTGAGATGGGACTCCTTTGGATTGGCTTGAAACCTAGCACATAGTCCCACACTGAACACGATATCAGGTCTACTTGCAGTAAGATATAGTAGAGATCCAATCATCCCTCTGTACGTCTTCTGATCAACGGATGAACCAGGTTCATCCACATCTAATTTTGTAGCTGTGGCTATTGGGGTATCTATCTCCTTTGAATCTTCCATTTTGAACTTCTTGAGGAGTTCTCTCACATACTTTTGCTGATGAATCATTGTTCCATGCGGAGTTTGTTTGATTTGCAGACCTAAGAAAAAGGTTAGCTCACCCATCATACTCATTTCAAACTCACTCCCCATTAGTGTAGCAAATTCCTTGCTGAGCTTCTCAGTTGTTGCCCCAAATATGATATCATCAACATAAATTTGTACAATCAGAAGATCTTTTCCCTTTTCCTTTAAGAACAAAGTACTGTCTATTTTGCCTCGTTTGTACCCATGTTCCAGCAGGAATTTTGAAAATCTCTCGTACCAGGCTCTAGGTTCTTTCTTGAGACCATAGAAAGCCTTGTCAAGTTTATATACATGATCAGGTGATTCTTTGCTTTCAGAGCCAGGAGGTTGTCTTACAAATACTTCTTCCTTCAAATAGCCATTGAAAAAAGCACTCTTTACATCCATCTGATGCAAAGTGAATTCCATGTGTGCAGCAAATGCTATAAGAAGTCTGATTGCTTCCAATCTTGCCACAGGAGCAAAGGTCTCATCATAATCAATTACTTCTTCTTGGCTATATCCTTGAACAACCAGTCTTGCCTTGTTTCTAGTAACAGTTCCATCCTCA
>ML294772.1:3955-27429 GCA_005239495.1 Nicotiana undulata | reverse complement strand
CTAACTCGATCAAATACAGTATCGAGTGCCAGTCGTGCCTCCCCTAGTTTGGGGGTGTGACAGAAGTGGGGCTCACCAAGTCTGTTGGGAGGAGAGTGTACTGCTATCACTGATCAACGCTACCTGAATCCATTAAAAGATGCAGCGCCCCCGGCAATAGGGACGTTAGTATTGTCGAATAGTACAACTATGTATAACTAAACACTATCTCAATAGAATGAATAATAATATGCAGGAGAAAATCTGGAAATTAGTAGAAGCCTCAAACAATACCAAAACATCAAGTTAAGAACCACATAAGTTTTCAAGTAAAATTCCATGTTTTAAGGTTGGGAGATATTTAGTATCTATATACCATCATTCACAATACCACCGTACTTTTACACGGAGTCCGATCACGGCCCGATCAACTAGGCCACCTCATTTGAGACATCAACCACAATCATAATTCCAATTACAATTTTGAGCACAATCACCACTATGTGTGCGGCATGGTGTCAGATCTTGGCCCGATCGGCTAGGTCGTCTCACCCGAGACATTATCTTTTTCTATCAATTATCTCACTTCGTACTTCTTTCCCATGATTCAATTCAGCGGCACTAATGGCCACAATTATAATATCATTCTTTACACTTGGCCGAATTTCATATTGCATGCTCCCCTTTTTCATTTTCACACATCATCATCATTATAGACAACAAGAGTTTTAGGTACACATGAGAGAAATTAAGAGTCTTAGACATATAGAGGTTTTTTTACTTAATTTGGCATGATAACCTTCATTCAAACTTGTCTTGAAGTCAAAAAATTTATAACTCACAGCCCACACTTTGAATATATCCTCAAATGATAACATAGCATGATATAAGCATTTGGAACACATATTGAACATATATCTTTCAACACAAGTTTACTCGGAATAACCAATTTCATAATGATCAACTCGGGTCTTACACAACTTACATGAACATCGTGGAATTCAATTCTAAGAAAGAGGTTTAGCCAACATACCCCAGTTGAGATTTCTAAAACTCTAAAATGTTCCAAAATTCTTAGCAATTTCAATCTATTTTAGAAATACAACAAGTTGAATCCAAATTAGGAAGATAATCATGATTCTAGCTCATTTGATCATTTTATCAAACACTAGGTGTGCCTTATGGTTTTAAGGTCCTTTTATGAAAAACTCCATCATCCCACAACCCATTCTTTACCATTTTTAGCTCACAATCTTCCTACACTCTTTTATAACATATGCATGTAAGATAAATTGATCCCATACTCAAGAATTGTCTTGCTAATTACTCATTTTAGTTACATTTCGAATTTAAGGGCTAGGGTGTAGAACCTTACCTCTAGGATGAAGACCAAGTGAGTTCTTCCTTGTTAATATTCAAAGATTAGAGCAAGAATTGATGGAAAATTGATTGAAGATCACTCTCTCACTCTAAGCACTCTCTCTCTCTCTCAAAATATCAGATTTTTACTCAAAAATGATCTATTGCATCTATTTTATCGAAGTAGGGTCGGGTTATAAAACCCAAAAATGAAGCCCCAAAACAGGAAGCGGTTTCATATGCAACCGCATAATGCTTCTGCAGCCCGCGAAATGGGCCACAGAAAAGGCCCCGGAACTGGGTTAGCCTGCCTCACTCTACGGCCGGTATGCGGCCCGCACACCTGTTCTGCGGTCGCATAATGCACCGCAGAACCTCTCTCTGCAAAATTTCAAGGCTCGATATGCGATCTGAATGCAGCCCGCAAATTGGTTTTGCGGTCACATAATGAGCTACAAAAATGACATCAAAAATGGCCCATATAACTTACTCACTCTGCGGTCCTCAGAGTGATTATGCGGCCGCATAATGGGACACAGAAATGCCCAATCTACCAAACATTTTCCTTCAACTTCCCAACGAGGCCTTACATCCTACCCCACTTAAGATCATTTGTCCTTGAATGAGGTTCAAAGTTCACTATTAGAATCTGATGCAACTCAATTTGCATACCACACACCGACAACCCCAAATTTGACTTACTCCCTAAATTCCCAAAACTTTCGCCAGAGTTCCCCTGTAACTGGGCCTATCCACCTGCCAGATAACCCTAGAAACACATCCTAACAACATATACGTAATCCGATGACGTAACATAACACAGAATAACACCAATCGTGTACTCATAAACAATATATGTAACCAAAAAGGAACATGTTTACATCAACTGAACAAATGATACAAAAAGTCACAGGTGACAGTTTCATAAAAAGATTACATATCTATTCAAACAATTAAAGATACTTCTTCTTCATCTCTTCCTCGGCCTCCCAAGTAGCCCCTTCAACTTGTTGGTTTCTAAATAACACCTTTACGGAGGTAATTTCTTTATTCCTCAACTTTCGGACTTACCTATCAAGAATGGCAACTGGAATTTCTTCATATGACAGTTCTTCATTAACCTCAGTAGTCTCAACTGGCACAATAGCCAACGGATCTCCAACTACCTTCTTCAACATAGACACATGGAATACCGGGTGCACTAATGATATCTCAGATGGTAGCTCAAGCTTTTACGCCACCTGACCAATCCTCTGAATGATTCTGTATGGCCCGACATGCCTAGGACTCAATTTCCCTTTCTTTCCAAACCGCATTATACCCATCATAGGGGAAACCTTCAAGAATACCTAATCATCTTCTTTGAACTCCAAATCTCTGCGAAGAACATCCGAATAGGACTTTTGACGACTCTGAGCAGTTTTCAACTGCTCCATAATGATCTTAAATTTTTCCGTAGATTGATGCACAAGGTCTGGTCCTACAAACTCAATTTCTCCAATATCGAATCACTCAATGGGAGATCTACATCTCCTACCATATAAAGCCTCAAATGGTGCCATCTAAATACTAGCAGGATAGCTGTTGTTGTAAGAAAATTCTATGAGTGGAAAATGATCATACCAGTCCTTGTAGTCAAGAACACAAGCACGCAACATATCCTCAAGCGTCTGAATAGTCAGCTCTGCATGCCCGTCGGTATGTGGATGAAAGGTTGTACTACGATTCACCTGAGTACCAAAACCTTGCTGAAATCTCCTCCAAAATTGGTCGTGAACTAAGCTCTTCAATCATAAATGATAGAAACTAAAGTACCATACAACCTGACTATTTCCTTGATATACAACTGAGCATATTGTTTCGCTGTGTCGGTAGATTTAACTAGCAAGAAGAGTTCTGATTTTGTGAGTCGATCCACAATCACCGAAATTGAGTCAAACTTGCGTGGAGTACGCGGTAGTCCTACCACAAAATCCATAATAATCATTTCCCACTCCCACATTGGAATTTCTATGTTCTTGGCCAACCCACCAGGCCGTTGGTGTTCAGCCTTTACTTGCTGACAATTCATACACCTTGCCACAAAGTATGCCACATTCCTTTTCATGTCATTACACTAATAGACTTCCTTGAGATCATGATACATATTTGTAGAGCCCGGGTGTACCGAATACCTGGAACTGTGAGCCTCGGTCATGATTCTTTCTCGGAGACCATCTACATTTGGAACACATAGCCGCCCTTGGTACCTTAGTGCACCATCATCCATGCCAAGAGAAAAAGGCATAGTTTTATGTTTTGAATCCTCCCTTCAATTGTACCAATAATGGATCGTTGTAGTTCTTCTTTTTTACTTCCACAACACGCAATGATTCAGCTCAATTTTGCACAATTACCCCTTCTTTACTAAAGTACGCAAGACGAACTCCCAAACTGGCTAACTGGTGAACCTCCCTGGCCGACAACCTTTGACATGCCTCCAAGTGAGCCAAACTACCCATAGATTTTCGGCTAAGCGCATCCGCCACAACATTGGCTGCCCGGGGTGATATAGAATATCGATGTCGTAATCTTTGAGTAACTCAAGACATCTTCTCTACCTCAGATTCAGCTACTTCTATTTGAAAGTATATTGAAGGCTCTTGTATCCCGTGAGTACATCCACATGGACCCCATACAAATAATGACGCTAAATCTTCAATGCAAAAACCACCGCCGCAAGTTCTAAGTCATGTGTTGGATAGTTCTTTTCATGATTCTTGAGTTGTCTAGAAGCATAAGCTATAACCTTTCCATGTTGCATTAATACACACCAAAGCCCGATCCTTGAAGCATCACAATATACCACAAACCCATTTGTACCCTCTGGAAGGGTCAACACCGGTGTTGTAGTCAATCTTGATTTCAACTCCTGGAAGCTCCTTTCACAAGCATCGGACCATTGGAACTTAACCGTTTTTTGTGTCAATTTAGTCAACGGAGAGGCAAAACTAGAGAACCCCTCCACAAACATCCTGTAATACCCTGCTAAGCCCAAGAAGTTGTGAATCTCTGTTGGAGTTGTAGGTCTAGGCCAATTCTTCACCACTGCAATCCTTTTAAGATCAACCTTAATTCCTTCTCTAGAGACGACATGACCCAAGAATGTGACAGATTCAAGCCAAACTTCGCGTACAATTGGTGCTGATGAAGAGTCCGTAGAACTGCCCTAAGATAATTGGCATGGTCCGCTCGAATTCGTGAATATACAAGAATATTGTCAATGAACACTATCACAAAGGAGTCAAGAAAAGACTTGAAAACCTGATTCATAAGATCCATGAAAGTTGTCGGGGCATTTGTTAGCCCAAAACACATTACCAAAAATTCAAAGTGCCCATACCGGGTCCTAAAAGCTATTTTCGAAATATCCTACTCTCTGATCTTAAATTTGTGATGCTCGGACCGTAAATCAATTTTGGAGAAATACCTAGCACCCAGTAATTGATCAAACAAATTGTCTATTCTTGGTAGTGGGTACTTGTTCTTGATTGTGACTTTGTTGAGCTTTCGGTAGTCAATACACATCCTTAGTGACCCATCCTACTTCCTTACAAAAAGAATCGATGCGCCCCAAGGTGACACACGCGGTCGGATGAAACCCTTCTCTAACAAATCCTTCAATTGTTCCATTAGCTCCGTCAATTCTGTTGGTGCCATCCTGTAGGGCGGAATAGATATAGGGTGAGTGCCTGGCATCATATCCATCCCAAAATCAATCTCCTTGTCTAGCAGGATCTCATGGAGCTCATCAGGAAAGACTTCCAGAAATTCATTAACAACTGGCACAGACTCGAGTGTAGGTTCCTTACCATCAGTGTCCGTAACCCGGACCAAAAAAAAGATACACCCCTTGTTAATAATCTTCGTGGCCTTAAGGTAAGAAATAAACCTACCTTTTGCAACCAAACAGTTCTTGTTTGACAATCGATCTTGGAAAAACATGAATAAAGCCAATCCATCCCCATTATTACATCAAAATTTACCATCCCCAATTCAGTGAGATCGACCATGGTGTCCCAACCATGTATCGTAACAACAAAACCCCTATAAACCTCCGGAGCCACAATGGACTCACCAACTAGAGTAGATACAGATAACGACTCATGAAGTTGTTCTGGTTCTATCCCAAATTCCATAGCAACATAAGGAGTAACATAGAACAAAGTGGAACAAGGATCAGTAAGAGCATACACATCATGAGATTGGACAGTCAATATACCTGCGACAACATCTGGAGAAGCCTCTACACTCTGGCAACCACTCAAAGCATATAAATGGTTGGGTCCTCCCAAACTCTGCGCACCACCCCTGGCTGCACCACGCACCGCGGGTGCTGGATTGACTCAAGCTAGAGGGGTGTTGAAGATGTAGCAGCTGCAGGACTAGATGGATACGATGTGACATTGCCCGTACCCTGGCGGGATGAATGACACTCTCTCTGAATATGACCCCTCAATCTAAACCCGTAACAAACAAGTAGTTCCATGTAGCATATCCCTAAGTGTATCTTCCCACTCCTGGGGCATGGGGGCCTCGGGTGCAGCTGGAATCTCCCTCTAGATCGGCCCTGCTAGGGATCCCCGGTTGCCCTTACTAAGCCTGAAACGACTCCCTTATTGCTGAATGGGACCTGATTGCGGTGCACTAGATGAAGACTCAGCAAATGATTGGGATGGTCTTGATGACCCTCCCCTAAATGCTGACCTACCACCACCAAATGATTCTTCAAGGTTGCCCGCGGACCAGGCCGTACCATTGCCCCACTTTGTTCTATATGGTAGTTTGATTAGTCTTTTCGATTTCAGCATATTTCTCTTTGCTTAAAACATGTCTATATTCTCACTTAGTAATAGTCAATCAACTAAGACAACTTATGCAGAGTGAAACCCTGTTTGGTTTGATTGTGACTCTGTTCTGTTTGTTGTTTGGCTACCGGAATACTTATTTGAACTCCATATACTAAAGTGGTTCTGTTTGTGTCTATTCACTTCTAAAAAGTTCAAATTGTTTTTCTAAAAAACTATCTCCTACTTTTATATACTATTTTCAACTGCTACTCTTAGATACCTAGGGTCCTGCCCCTCCCCACCCCTAGTGTGAGCACCGCCTAGGAGTCCATGAGACTTCTCCGAACTATGACACACTGGGGCTGGCCTTTCCAAACTTGTTCACAAAACTTGTTCTTTGAAAAGGTTCTGGTGTGAGCATTGCTTGGGGTCCTTGAGGCCCTTGGGAACTTTGACACATCAGAAGCCTAGTTGCGTTATTATGAACTTTTGTGTACTCCAGATTTGATTGAAGGCCTGGCTTCCAGGTTTACTTTTGGGCCTGCCAAGGCTCCCTATAGCATAGTGATTTTAATCATGTAATTCTTTTTGGTCTGTAATAATATTCTTGTAAAAACGGATATGGGGTTGTTAGTAAAGGTTGGGGGGATTTTATATATTTTTTTATCATATCCGGGTAGAAACCATGCCCATAGGCTATTGTGATGATATTTATATGCATTAGAAACCATGTTCATATGGTTTGTCTCATTATCTTCATTCTAGAAATCCTGCTTCTAGGTCGTTTATCAATTATGCATTAATAATCATGTTTTCAAAACCTTCTATGTGCATTAGAAATCATGTTTCTAGGATATTTTGTTGAACTTGCTTGGCAATTAATTAACACCTTTATTCGCCTAGATATCATGCCTATAGGAAACACATATAAAAATCAATCTTGACACTTAGATATCATGCCTATAGGAAAAACATATAAAAACCAGTATTGACACTTAGACATCATGCATATAGGAAATAAGTGTAAAACAGTTTCAATACTTAGACATCATGCCTATAGGGGAAAAATGTATAAAATCAGTTTCTGTGTCATGAAACAATGCTTGAAATCAGTTTCAGCACATAGACATCATGCCTATAGGGTCTAAAAGATAATATCTGCCTGTTTAAATTAATCACTTGTTTAGCCTGATTAATGTTTAGATACCATGTCTATAGGATTCTGTCAATCATCACTTAGGATAACCTGTAGGATAATTAAAACCGTGGGTTAAAATTGTGATTTTCTTTCTGCTTGAAACCTGCCCAGATTCAGTAAGTGATAAAAATCAGTAGGCAAACTAAGAGGTACTCACTGCCTCGCCTCAATAAAACTACTGCATATTCTGTTTGTGCTCATTTATATATCCTGCCTATAGGACTCCTAAATCATTTAAAATTGCTTGTCTGAATAAGCGTACAACTGTTTGTCTATTTGTGGAGGTCAATATGAGCCCCCTTAATTGATCTTTGTGTGACGGTCCTACTTGTTTTTGTTTGTCGCTTAGTTTTTCTCCATTTAAACAACATAGGTGAGTCTAGAACCACCATAAATAGAGGTCCTAAACACCTCCCGGGCCGTAGGTAAGGGACGGGTAGTGCACGCATAGGGTACGTATTGGGTGATTTTAGAACGCTTAGGTAATAATTAAGGGGAAGGTAATTGGGCAGTAAATGAGATGATAACATGTGCGTTAATGCTACGCATAACACCTCTATTTGAGGAAGGTTACCGAGCATTGTTTAGAAGTGATTCTATAGGCTAATAAACCTAGGACCCCCTTTATTCCCGTTTTAAAATAATCTCTATTTGTTTAAATTGCTTCATGACTAATTCACTTAAATTGAGTTTGGTCGGGACCCACCATTGTGGACCTCGAGGGGTGCCTAACACCTTCCCCTCAAGGAAATTTCGAGCCCTTACCCAATCTCTGGTAAAGTAAACTGGTTTATGAGTTATTTGCTTTTAGGTTCCCTAACGCACCTTAATCCTTTATGTGGAGACTCTTAAAATTCCATACCCCGTCCCAAAAGGAAATGAGTTGTCCCAAAAATGTCGAAACCCAGACTCCGCGAGGAAAAAGGGGGCGCGACAACATGGCGACTCTACTGGGGATAATTAGGCTCTTACCATGACAAACTTGTTTTTTTTTTTTTTGTGAATTTGTCTAAAACATGCTTTATCCTATTAATACGTGCGCACCCTTTCCCTTTCCCCTTTATGTGAATTTATTTTCAAGAATTTACGACTTCTCTTTATTATGAAAACTAACTTGTCTCCTTGTTTTCTTTATTAAATGCCTTTCAATTATTAAATACCGCATTTACTATTTTTAACGTGGAAATATGTGACAACGTGCTATTTACTGTTGCATAAATCATGCTCAACATCATATTCCACTCGTGCGTAATCAATCCTATAGAAATGCTTGATGAGTGTTTGCCCCTTCCTATATATCACCCTTTAAATTTGGAAAGGCTTATTTGCAGTAAAACCAGTCGATCAGCGGTGCAATCGACAATTTCGTGCTTTTCCCTCTCAAGTTGTCTGCTTGAGGGTACCTGTCTAGACCCCCATTGCAACCTTACTCTAATTATAACTGTACATGCATCATGGTCAAACCTGTTCGGGTTAATATGTTGTCCAATAATAACCCTTTAAGACAAACCTTGTCCAAAAGTCCACCGGGGTTTCCATAATCCCAACGGACTCAACCACGTTTTTGTGCATTAATTTTAGAGAACCAAGTGCCAATTTGCTAATCATGGATGTATAAATAGTCGAATCAGGAGGGGGAAAAGGGTCCCCAGGTTCAACATGGTCTGTAATATACCACCACTGCTACTGGATTGGTGGGAGGATCTTTCCTCAAGTGACAAGAAACATGTTAAGAAGGTTCTGGGAAATTTTCCTTCTCTGTTAGACATCCAGCCGAACAATATGTTGATTGAAGCTGCAACCATGTTCTGGGATAGTGAAAGGTCTGTGTTTCGCTTTGGGAACATAGAAATGACCCCTCTCCTAGAAGAAATAGGGGGATTCACTGGGTTACCTTGGGACAACCCTGGTTTATTGGTACCAGAGAATCGCACTGGCAGGGGATTTCTGAAGATGATGGGTCTGAAAAAGAATGTTGATTTGGAGTGCTTAAAAAAGTCTTATGTACCCTTTGACTACTTATATGAACGATACGGTCACAACAAGTCCTACCGTATTTTCCATGATGAGTTTTTTTATCACTTCCTTGGGTCATATTCACCGCAGAGTTTTTGTGTTCGTTGTCTGCTTCCTGGGTATGATAGTGTTCCCAATGAAAGGGGACAAAATTCACACCAGACTAGCTATGGTAGCCAAAACTTTAATGGAGGGACTTGAGGGGCAAAAATACACCATTGTCCCTATGATCATAGCTGACATCTACCGAGCTTTGGACCATTGCCAGAAGGGGTTCAACCATTTCAAAGGTTGCAATTTGCTTCTACAGCTTTGGTTATTGGAGCGTCTCTAAAAGGGTCAATATCATCAAGAGTTTCCAAGAAGGGCGTGGAATGATCATATAGCCTTCCATCACCCTAAGAGGATGACTTATATCCTAGATAGGTTTGCTCAATCAGAGAGTGCTAAGGAATGGGTGGAGTTCTTCGACAATTTGACTGAGGATCAGGTCTAATGGATGTTTGAATGGTTCCCTACTCACGAGTTCATCATCAGATCTAAGAACGCTCTGCACTTGGTGTTGATTGGGTTAAGGGGGATATATCATTATGTTCCCATTAGGGTTATGAGACAAGTAGGCAAGAAGTAGATCATATCGCGGGTTAAAAAGATGAGTCATTACCGAGCAGATTTTTAGGATGACGACATCCCTTACAAGTGTCAAGCTCAGCATATGTGGCACGCAAAGATTTTGTGGAAAAGGACACCGTCGAGCCAGAGGGGTATCATGCAGGACATGTACGCTTTTACCTATCATGGTTGGAGGACAGCCTAGCAGGGATAGTTGAGCCAAGAATCAGTCGGGGAAATAAGGTCATGGACGAAGATGCTGAGGCCTAAGTAAAATACAACAAATTGCGCAAGAGGATTCATGACTCCGAGGCCGAACATCAGGAGATACACGAGACAAACATGAGGTTGATCAACGAATGGAGAGACTTGGCTATCAACTCTAATGAAAGGGTGGAATATCTGGAGCTGGGTTTGATGGAGCTGGAAGAAAAGACAAGAAAGAGGGTCGCCGACTGCCAGAATACTGAAGGAAGCGAGGGAGGACATCTAGAAAGAGTTTATCTGCTGTTGGGCATGCGCGAACTGGGGAACCTGATCAACGAAGCTAGGAAGATCAAGCCTGGGGAAGGTCCTTCTGGGACCAAGTAGAGTAAATTTATTTGCATTCCCAAATGTAATAAGGCCGAGTGCTAGTAGTGACTTATCTTTTCTTATCTTAGTGTAGTGTTGGATTCATCTATTTTTATATTAATGAAATGAGGCAATTATTGGTGCTTAAGTTCTCCAAATCAACTTTTTGTTAGGCCTACCTCGGGCACAACGAGGCTCCAAAATTAGAACGCGAATTTACATTCCGCAATATGTGTTTAAATACTGCAAATATTCTTTTAGGAACTTTTACTGACTTGGTTACCTTTTTGTTTTTATTTCTTTTGATTATTCCCATTCCCCAAAGGTTGGTTCACGCATACTGGCTTCATCAGTTTATCATACTAGATGAGGAAAAGCAAAGATGGATGATCTGAACGGCATCAGAAAAGACAACAATGCACATGTTGAAAATGCAGAAGCTTCCGATGGTCGGGGTACTCAGGCCCTAAATGATCGGTTTCACGGATTGAACAGAAAATACTAGAACTTCAGGGTGAGCTTGAGCATGTCCGAAGCTTAGCAAACCTCTCCCTCATACTCAACATCCCAGACATCAATAACTCAAACAACCAGAACCCCGTACTACCTCAAAACACACCCAACAAGCGCCCATAGAATCCTCATGCACCTCACCTGTATACAACTCCACCTCAAAAACAATCTCCCCCTCCAGCAAACCGCCCGTTATTGAAACTGGCCCAGATGACCTCTGGAGGAAAGTACAGGCAATGGAGTATTCAGTCTCGATCATTTGAACAAGACTCCTGCTCAGATATCTATCATGTCGCTGCTACAAAATTCTGAGGCACACATGAATGCTCTAATGAAGGTGTTGAGCAAAGCATATATTCCCAACAACATCACGGGTGGAGAAATGGAAAATATGGTGGGGCAGGTGCTAGAAAGCCACAAAATCACCTTCC
The DNA here is from genome assembly GCA_005239495.1 of Nicotiana undulata. Taxonomy (NCBI): domain Eukaryota; kingdom Viridiplantae; phylum Streptophyta; class Magnoliopsida; order Solanales; family Solanaceae; genus Nicotiana; species Nicotiana undulata. Next base: position 15,919 of record ML294772.1, on the reverse strand, counting down.
ACGAGGACGAGCTACCGCCTAAAGGGTTGAATCACAACAAGGCACTGCATATTACATTGCAATGTGAAGACAAGTTTATTGCCAGAGTTCTAATTGACGAAGGATCCAGCCTCAATATTTGACCATTGACAACGCTGAAGAGGGTGGGCAAAGTCCTGTTTGAGATACGAGAGGGAACTATGAATGTGAAAGCATTCGATGGGTCTCAAAGGCTTACATGGTTTGATGTCGAGTTTCATGTACTGGATATATCTACATCCTACAATCTGTTGTTGGGACGACCGTGGATACATGCCGTTGGGGCTGTAGCATCCACCTTACATCTGGCCGTGAAGTTCGAATGGAATCACCAGGAAGTAATTATCCATGGAGATGAGAGAAACCCTATTTACACTAGTCAGACCATCCCGGTGATTGAAAACAAAAGAAGGTTTGGTGGAGAAACCTACCATCGTATTGAACGGGTTAACGGAATCGAGAAGGATAATTGGTGGAGTAGCAAGATAGAAAGCATGATATCATGGAAAGGATATGAGCCCGACAAGGGGCTTGGTAAAAATCTCCAGAGCATTTCCAAGTCGATACAGCCAAAGTGGCGTGGTACCACTTTGGGGATAGGATATCAGTACACCTGGCAGGAATTTCGAAATTGGTCACCAACTTGGCGTGGTCCGTACTATCCACTTGAGCAGCCTGTGCCATACTTGAGTCAGACCTTCCATCAGGGAGACATTATATGAGGATCAGAGGAGGAAAAAACATTGGCGGCATGAAGGAACCTGTTATTGGAGAATGATGACATGGACAGTTGCGTAATTATTAAGGAGGAGGATGAGGAAGGCCCTACTATCCGAACTGTGGAGAGAGGAACATTCCTCAAGAACTGAACTGTCAGACCATCCAGGGCCCGACGAGTCCCGGGGTAGCAAGCCTGAACAACATTGTTTATTTTTTTACTTTCTAAGAGAAATGATTTTTCTTTTGGCATTTTGTTTTAAAAAATATTTCCGATGTTCAAAAACGTTGTTTAAATTATTGAAAATCACTTTTGTTTGAAACTTTCAATGAATTTATGTTTATTATTACCACTTTTCTCTCGTATCTTTATCTATACAGCATTACTATTTCCTATCTCGATGAACCGGGAACTGTGACATGCAATGAGGCAACGCAACAAAAGGAAAGCGATTCAGAATAAGAGGATGACATACCCGAGGAAATCGTCATAGAAGTAGAGGATTTTGAAAACAAGCCTAAGTCCAACATGGAAGAAACTAAGATAATTAACTTGGGAGACTCTAAAACCATCAAGGAGACCCGCATCAGCATTTATTTATCACTGTCAGAGAAAGAAGAGTACACTCGATTCTTAAAGGAGTATGAGGACATCTTTGCATGGTCATACGACGATATGACCAGATTAAGCACATCCATTGTGGACCACAAGTTGCCCACAAATCCAATGTGTCCGCTCGTAAAACAGAAACTCAGGAAATTCAAGCCTGATATGAGCCTGAAAATCAAAGAGGAAGTTACTAAGCATATCAAAGCCAAGGTCCTCAGGGTAGTCGAATATCCAACTTGGCTAGCCAACATTGTGCCAGTTCCGAAGAAGAATGGGAAAATTAGAGTCTGTGTCGATTATCGGGGTCTCAACAGAGCCAGCCCAAATGATGAATTCCCGCTTCCCAACATACACATCTTAATCGACAATTATGCCAAGCATGAACTCCAGTCTTTTGTGGATTTCTTTGCCGGATACCATCAGATCTGGATGGACGAGGAGGACGCCGAGAAAATAGCTTTTATTACACAACGAGGGGTGTACTGTTACAAGATGATTCCATTCGGCCTGAAGAATGCTGGGGCCACCTACATGAGGGCCATGACTACTATTTTTCATGACATGATACATAAAGAGATAGAGGTGTACGTGGATGATGTCATCATTAAAACTAAGAAGGCCACAGATCATATAGAGAACTTGAGGAAATTCTATGACAGACTACGGAAGTACAACCTGAAATAAAACCCCGCAAAGTGTTCGTTCGGGGTTCCTGCCGGAAAGTTATTGGGGTTCATCGTCAGTCGCCGGGGAATAGAATTGGATCCATCGAAGGTCAAAGCCATCCAAGAGTTACCGCCAAAGAGCAAGAAAGATGTGATGAGTTTCCTGGGATTCCTTAACTACATCAGCCTTTTCATAGCCTAGACTACAGTAATATGTCAGCCGATTTTCAAGATGTTGAAGAAGGACGCTGTAGCTAGTAGGACCGAGGATTGTCAAAAAGCATTTGAAAAAATCAAGGAATACTTATCAACACCACTAGTTTTGGTCACGCCGGAGCCAGACAGACCACTGCTACTCTACCTTGTAGTGCTAGATGGAGCTTTCGGCTGCGTTCTGGGGCAACACGACGAGGCAGGGAGAAAGGAACAGGCCATCTACTACCTGAGTAAGAAATTCACTCATTATGAAGCACAGTACTATCTACTGGAATGTACCAGCTGTGCTTTAACCTGGATAGCTCAGAATCTAAGACACTACTTTTGTGCATATACAACATATCTCATATCAAGAATAGATCCCTTGAAGTATATATTTCAGAAGCCCATGCCCACTGGCAAGCTGGCTAAATGGCAGATCTTGATGAGTGAATTCGACATCGTTTATGTAAATCAAAAGGAAGTCAAGGGTCAGGCACTGGCAGATCACCAGAAAACCATGTGGGAGGAGAATACGAACCCTTGAAAACGTATTTTCCCGATGAAGAGGTATCATTCGTAGGAGAAGACATTGTTGAAGCCTATGACGGCTGGAGAATGTTCTTCTACGGAGCAGCAAACTTCAAAAGAGTCGGAACTGGATCCGTCTTGGTATCAGAAACTGGTCAACATTATTCGGTATCTGCGAAACTCAGATTCCTTTGCACCAGCAACATGGCGGAATACGAAGCGTGCATATTAGGAATCAACATGGTTGTTGACATGAACATTAAGGAAGTAATCGGCGATTCGAATTTTCTTGTGCACCAGGTACTAGGAGAACGGGCTACTAAGAATTCCAAGATATTGCCATATCTACAACATGTGCAGGAATTGAAGAAAAGATTCACAAATAGAGTTTCCTCATGTCCCCTGAATTCAGAATGAGTTTGCTGATGCATTGGCCACTTTGTTATCAATGATACAACATCCAGACAAGAACTTCATCGATCTTATCCCTGTAAGGATCCATAATCGGTCGGCATATTGTGCCCACATCAAAGAGGAAACATACGGGAAGCCTTGGTTATACGACATCAAAGAGCATTTGGCGAAAGGAGAATACCCGGAGCATGCAAACCATACTAAGAAACGCACGCTTCGGAGTTTGTCCCATCATTTCTTCCACAGTGGAGAAACCCCATATAGAAGAACTCCTGATCTGGGACTATTAAGGTGTGTCGACGTAAAATAAGCTTCTAAGTTGCTCGAGGAGATACATGTCAGGACCTGCGGCCTGCATATGAATGGCTTTGTCTTGGCCAAGAAGATACTCGGGGCAGGTTACTTTTGGATGATCATGGAAACGGATTGCGTCCGGTATGTTCAGAAGTGTTACCAATGTCAAGTGCATGCAGCCATGATAAAAGTGCCACCAAACAAGCTTAATGCAATAAGCTCACCTTGGCCCTTTGCCGCCTGGGGAATGGATGTCATTGGTCCGATCGAGCCTACCGCCTCAAATGGGCATCAGTTTATTTTAGTGGCTATCGATTACTTTACCGAATGTGTTGAAGCCACATCTTACAAAGTTGTGACTAAGAAGGTCGTTGCGGAGTTTTTTTGTGACCGAATTGTATGTCGGTTCGGCATTCCAGAGTCCATCATCACTGACAATGCCGCCAATCTCAACAGTGATCCGATGAAAGCCATGTGTGAGACTTTCAAAATCAAGCACAAGAATTCCACAACATATAGACCCCAAATGAACAGAGCCGTGGAATCCGCCAATAAGAATATCAAGAAGAGACTAAGGAAAATGGTAGAAAATCACAAACAATGGCACGAGAAGCTACCATTCGCCTTACTAGGACACCGTACCAGAGTATGCACATCAACCGTGGCAACTTCCTATTTTCTTGTTTATGGTACTGAAGCTATCATTCCTACCAAAGTGGAAATTCCTTCCTTGAGAATCATACAAGAAGCTAAGCTCAGCAACACAGAATGGATAAGAAGTCGCTATGAGCAGCTATCCCTCATAGACGGAAAGAGGATGAACGTGGTATGTCACGGAAAACTTTATCAAAACAGAATGTACAGAGCATTCAACAAAAGAGTCAAGCCAAGACAGTTCACACCGGGGTAGCTGGTGTTGAAGAAGATCTTTCCGCATCAAGATGAAGCCAAAGGGAAATTCTATCCCAACTGGAAAGGTCCTTACATGGTTCACAGAGTACTGACAGGAGGGGCCCTCGTACTCGTAGAAATGGACATAGAAATTTGGCCAAAACCAATCAACTCAGATGCAGTCAAAAGATATTATGTGTAAATCATCCTATGCTTTTCTACATGATGTAAATTGAACTACGCTCGACCTGATTCCCGTTTAAGAGGGGATATGTAGGCAGCCCTATGGGTTCGGTTACAATTCAATAAAAATTTTATTTTCCCCACAATCAGAAACTGAGGCAGAATTTTGAGGAGGACCCTCAAAATTTTGAAGCAACTTCAACCAATCGTAGTATATGGAGCAATCAGAAAATGTTGTCTAGTTAACTGGGGCAGAATTTTAAGGAAGACCCTAAAAATTCTACGGCAGAAATAGTCGCAATGTCTCTATTCGTGTCATAGCCACTGGTTCATCTAACCATTTTTCTAAACTATATTTTACTATGCCTTTGAAAACTATGCATGTCTGTTTTGAAATAAACTCTGCTTTAGGAAATGCTTTCCCAATAATTTGAACAGGATCTTCAAACAGAGCGAAGAAATCAAGCAAGCCGACGGAGGCACGAACCGACCTCCCCCCTACAGAACTTACGATTTTTCTTTGAATGCAAGAAGAAGGAATATGCACACCTTAGAATCACAGCCTTCATGACAACAAAGATACCGAACTCACTTCCAGCTATGAAATACTCTGTTATCATCTATTATTTGTTCATTGCATGAGACTAAGCTCTGTCTCAACCTTGCATGAGGCTAAGACATGCCTCCACATTTGCATAAGGCTAAGCTCTGCCTTCTCTTTGAACGAGACTAAGACCTTTACCGAATCTTTGCATGAGGCTAAGCCCTGCCTCCACATCTGCATAAGGCTAAGCTCTGCTTTCTTTTTGCATGGGACTAAGCTCTATCTCAATCTCGCACGAGGCTATGACCTGCCTCCCTATCTGCACATGGCTAAGCTCTGCCTTATCTTTGCATGGGAATGAGCCATGTCCCGAATCATTGCATGAGGCTAAGCCCTACCTCCACATTTTCATAAGGCTAAGCTCTGCCTTCTATTTGCAAGAGACTAAGCCATGTCTCAATCTTTGCATGAGGCTAAGCCCTGCCTCCATATCTACATAAGGCTAAGCTTTGCCTTCTCTTTGCTTGGGACTAAGCCCTGTCCCGAACTTTGCATGAGACTAAGCTCTGTCTCAATGAGGCTAAGCCCTGCCTCCCTATTTGCATAGGTCTAAGCTCTACCTTCCATCTGCATGAGACTAAGCATTGTCTCAAACTTGCATGGGACTAAGCCCTGTCCCGAATCATGCATAAGGCTAAGCTCTACCTTCTCTTTGCATGGGACTAAGCCCTGTCCCGAACCTCACATAAGGCTAAGCACTACCTTCTCTTTGCGTGCGACTAAGCCCTGTCCCGAATTTTGCATGGGACTAAGCACTGTCCCGAATCTCACCCGAGACTAAGCACTGTCTCTTTTGCGCTATCTATTCTATTCTCTCGGGCTAAGCTCTGCCCTCAACTTGACTAAGCCTTGTCTTGTTGCTTCTACCATCATGTCTTTGCACCTCATGGGCTGATATATCGCCAGCTTGTCCGATGGCGTCATAGTCTGAAGTCACCATCCTCATAGCCGGAAGACACCATGTTATGGCTTGAGGATCTCTCAAACTTGCATATCATTATTCAAAGGCGTTATGGTTTGGAGGCACCATTTTCATGGCCCGAGAACACCATTTCATGGCCTACGAATCCCTTACCGCGTAATTCATGGCCCGGGACATCATGGTCTAAGGACGTCATCCTCAACCGTCCAAAGACAATTCTCATGGTCTGAAGGGAATTTGCATCATGTTTAAATTTACGCAACGATATATGCTTGTAGTACATGTTTTATCTATAGGTAACCCGATGAGAAACCGTTACCCTAGCAGGAGCAATCCCGCTCCAGTTCTTTCACATTATTTCAAACCTGACTGCTCACCGTAACTATTTCACCTATTCCAAAACCTTGTGTCCGTTCTTGTGATAACTCCATCGGTATATTCCGCCGGTGAATCCAGAACTACACACGGCCTGATTCCTGTAAAACCAGGGATATATAGGCAGCTCGGAAGCCAGAGTGCGACCTATGTCTCTCAAATCACCCTACTCGGTCAAAATTGGTCATCATATCTTTACCCGATAAATCATTCATCCTTCCCGGGTAAAGAGGGGCAGCTGTTGATACCGAACTTTTCCCTATATTATTTTTAAAATGCATATATATCTTCAAAACAATGCAAGAACATAATTTGATATTTTTTCATAATTTCTACATTTTTCTAAGGATTTTTTATCAATTTATCCCAGTATTTTATAATATAAATAATTACTAATTGCATCATAAATGGTTGTATAATAATTTTATTGCTTAATTTTGTCATTTATATTTATACTAAGCTCTAATTATTTCATGAATGGCCACATTTACATTTTTAGGGTCATAATTGCAATAACTTTGCAATAATAGCCTATGTGTGCATAATTACTTTATTTCACCAGAAAATAGCTTTTTATATTTTTATAATATTAATTAATTATTTTAAATCCTTTTTATGCACCAATAGAATTTTTTATCATTTATTAGCTATTTTATAAATTATTTTGTCAAACAATTGGGTATTTAACAAATAGCCTCCGTTAATTTTTGTTTTAATTTTAGACCTAGCCCAGATTTTACCCTTAGCCCAATTAAACTACCCACATCCCAAATACCCTTACCCATTTCATTAAATCTTCCCAACCCCCAAATCAAATCCCTTCCCTCCTTTCTTCTCTCGCAGACTCTCCCCTAACCCTAGCCGCCGTCACCGGAAAACCCTCCGTTCCATGGGGTTTCCCTGTGATTTCAGGCCCCAGCCAGCCTCTTACCTCTTCTGGTTGTTTGATTACTTCATGGATTAAAGGAATCTCGAAGAGATTCAACTCAGATTTGTCCAAAACCTTTCATGAACCTACATATGGTCATCTCCGTTTGTGAGTACTATTATCTTTGTTTTTATGGCTCAAATCTATGGTTCCAAACAAGATTTTTGTCTCGTCTCTGTCATTTTTAGAAATCCTAGTCTCTTGCTACTCGATTCTATTCAGATCTTTGTAGATCGGAGATAATTTTAAGTTTATTTGCTATTTCTCTTTTAAAAAAAATTGTATTTTCTTATTATTATCCGATTTTTTGTCTTCTCTAAAGCTAGGTTTCATCCCTTTATGTTTCTGCAAAAATACTAAGTATTTTTAAGTGTTTAACCCTGATTTTCTTTACTTGTTCGACTGATTCTCATGTTTATGCTCTAAACCCTAGGTTTTTTGCTTATTTCACTGATTATTTAAATATTTGCCCGTTATTTTCATCTCTGTCAATTATAAGAGATTGACTGATTTTATTAGAGTTCAAATTATATTTTCTTTCCGAGATTGATACTTCTCTGTGATGTTTTACCTATTTTCCTTGTTTGTGATGCCTAATGGTACTACTTGCCTTAATTAGTTTATTAGTCTGATTTATGGGATGTAATTGACTTCTAGACAGTCATTGATTGATTTATTTACCTTGTTTAACCCCAATCGGGGCTGTTAATTGATTCTCCCTAAGTTAAGGGATGTTTCCCGGATTCTGTTGAGTTATTTGATTAAGTTTAGCCTTAATTAATTGGCTGATTTTATTTGTATACCTTATTTATGAACTCTAATATTCTTTTCCTTATTTGTTTTACCCTGCTAAATGCTATATAACTCCCCCTCCCCCTTTCTGATTGTGATATACACGAACACACATAGAGAAACATCTACACACACACAAATTCTTTCTCACCCCCTCAACTGTAGTTCTCCTACTTCTATTTGTTGCACTGTCTAGCCGGCTGAAAGCCAAGGCTAGACCTTTGGATTGTACTTACTTTCACCTTCCTGCTTGCTATCTCTTAACCGGTATGCTCCTATTCTTATTGTCATACTCTATTAAATATGCTATGTAGTTGAACCCATGTCCTTCCTGTTTATTGCTCTTAATCAGCATGACTACTTCTGTTATCATATGTAGTTAGACCTATGTTCTTCCTGTTTATTAATATTAATCAGTATGCCCCTATTTCTGATCGCTTATATGTGTTATGTGTCTCAATATACTTCTATTTTGATATTGGTCTCCTAGACATCTCCTTCTCAACTACTATGCTTCAGTTCCTATTCTTTATGACTTATACGATTAGTTCACTCTGAACCTCAACATGTGCATGTTCATTATATGCTTCTTATTTATTCAACCAGTATGTTTTAGTCTTGTTACTTCTTTGTCCCATATGGATGTGTATGTAGTGCTTCGACATGCTTCTGTTTTGCCCTATACTTCTCTTAACCAGCAGGACTTAATTCTTGTTAACTTGTCCTGTTCTATGTGATAGCATGTCCCTGTTTGCCCATGATACTTGAAATTAGCATGTCTGATTCCCATTGCCCCTTTCTGTTATGTATGGTATTTTGATTAGTCTTTTAGATTTTATCATGTTTCTCTTTGTTTAAAACATGTCTATATGCTCACTTAGTAATAGTCAATCAACTAAGACAACTTATGCAGAGTGAAACCCTGTTTGGTTTGATTGTGACTCTATTTTGTCTGTTGTTTGGCTACTGGAATATGTGTTTGAACTCCATGTGCTAAAGTGGTTCTGTTTGTTTCTATTCACTTTTAAAAAGTTCAAACTCTTTTTCTAAAAAACTATCTCCTACTCTTACATACCTTGGTTCCTTCCCCCCAGTGTGAGAACTTCCTAGGAGTCCATGAGACTCCTCCGAACTCTGACACACTGGGGCTGGCCTTTCCAAACTTGTTCACAAAAATTGTTCTTTGAAAAGGTTCTGGTGTGAGCATTGTCCGGGTCCTTGAGGCCCTTGGGAACTTTGGCACACCAGAAGCGTAGTTGTGTTATTATGAACTGCTATGTACTCCATATTTGATTGAAGTCCTGACTTTCAGGTTTACTTTTGGGCCTGCCAAGGCTCCCTATAACATAGTGATTGTTATCATGTAATTCATTGTGGTCTGTAATAATATTCTTGTAAAAACGGATATGGGGTTGTTAGTAAAAGCTGGGGGATTTTTATATTTTTTTATCATATTCGGGTAGAAACCATGCCCATAGGCTATTGTGATGATATTTATATGCATTAGAAACCATGTTCATAGGGTTTGTCTCATTATATTCATTCTAGAAATCCTGCTTCTAGGTCATTTATCAATTATGTATTAATAATCATGTTTTCAAAACCTTCTGTGTGCATTAGAAATCATGTTTCTAGGATCTTTTGTTGAACTCGCTTGGCAATTACTTAACACTTTTATTCGCCTAGATATCATGCCTATAGGAAACACATATAAAAATCAATCTTGACACTTGGATATCATGCCTATAAGAAACACATATAAAAATCAATCTTGACACTTAGATATCATGCATATAGGAAATAAGTGTAAAATAGTTTCAATACTTAGACATAATACCTATAGGGAATAAATGTATAAAATCAGTTTCTGTGTCATGAAACAATGCTTGAAATCAGTTTCAGCACATAGGCAACATGCCTATAGGGTCTAAAAGATTAAATCTGCCTGTTTAAATTAATCACTGGTTTAGCCTGATTAACGTTTAGATACCATGTCTATAGGATTCTTCCAATCATCAATTAGGCAAGCCTGTAGGATAATTAAAATCCTGGGTTAAAATTGTGATTTCCTTTCTACCTAAAACCTACCCTGATTTAGTAAGTGATAAAAATTAGTAGGCAAATTGATAGGCACTCACTGCCTCGCCTCAATAGAATTGTTGCATATTCTGTTTGTGCTCATTTAGATTCCTCCCTTTAGGAATCCTAAATCATTTAATAATTCTTGTCTGAATAAGCGTGCAACTGTTTGTCTACTGTGGAGGTAAATATGAGCCCTCTTAATTGATCTTTGTGTGACAGTCCTACTTGTTTTTGTTTGTCGCTTAGTTTTTCTCCCTTTAAACAACATAGGTGAGTCTAGAACCACCATAAATAGAGGTCCTAAACACCTCCAGGGCCGTACGCAAGGGACGGGTAATGCATGCATAGGGTACGTATTAGATGCTATTAGAACGCTTAGGTAATAATTAAGGGGAGGGTAATTGGGTAGTAAAGGAGATGATGACCTGTGCGCTAATGCTGCGCGTAACACCTCTATTTAAGGAAGGTTACCGAGTATTGCATAGAAGTGATCCTATAGGCTAATAAACTTAGGACCCCCTTTATTCCTGTTTTAAAATAATATGACTAATTCGCTTAAATTGATTTTGGCTGGTATCCACCGTTGTGGACCTCGAGGGGTGCCTAACACCTTCCCCTCAAGGTAATTTCGATCCTTTACCCAATCTCTGGTAAAGTAAACTGGTTTATATGTTATTTGCTTTTAGGTGCCCTAACGCACCTTAATCTGTTAGGTGGTGACTCTTCAAATTCCATATTCCGTCTCAAAAGGAAATGAGTTGTCCCAAAAATGTCGAAACCCGGACACCGCGAGGAAAAACGGGACGCGACATTTGTGATTAACATTGTATGCTATGGAACCACCCGCATCCATTTAAAGATGCAGCGCCCTTGGCAACAGGGACGTTAGTACTGTCGAATAGCATGAAAACTAAACACCATCTCAATAGAATGAATTGTAATACAGGGGAAACAGTCAAGAATGAAAAATGAGCTTTAAATAACACCAAAATATCAAGTTAAGGATCACATAGATTTTCAAGTCAGTTTCCACGTTATTAGGTTAGGTGGTCTTTCATGCCAATATGCCACATTCCACAATACCACTGTGTTCTTACACGGAGTCCGATCTCGACCCGATCGGCTAGGTCATCAACCATATCCATAATTTCAATTATCATTTCCAGCACAGTTACCACCATGTGTGCAACATGGCGTCTGATCACGGCCCGATTGGCTAGGCCATCTCACTCGAGACATCACCCTTTCATTCAATCCTCTTACGTCATATTTCTTTCCCATCTTTTCAATACATTGTCATGAGTAGCCTCAATTATAAAGTCATTCTTGGCACTTGGCCGTATTTCATAATTCAAGCCTCTCTTTTCACATTCAAATATCATTATCATCAACAACAATAAGGCCTATCATGTAAGGCATTTGTACACATATGGGAAAACTTGGGAACCCTATGCACATAGAGACTTTTCACATAATTTGGTATAACAACCTTTATTCAATTTTTGACATGAGGTCTTAGCATTTCTAGCACATGTTCCACATTTTGAACACAACCTCACAAGGCAAGATAACATATCCAAGCATTTAGAATAAATATTAAACATATATCCTTCAACACAACACATTACGAATAATCAATTCTATAATGATCAATTTGGGGACTTACACCAATTACATGAACATCGAGGGATTCGATTCTAAGAAGAAGGGGGGGGGGGGGGGTTTCTTCCCAAGGAATGGGGC
>ML294770.1:67186-81037 GCA_005239495.1 Nicotiana undulata | reverse complement strand
CGCCACGTTACGTATTTTACGTAAGAGAAGAGAGAAAAATAACACGTGGGGTTTCACACCATACTAGGCTGGCTATGGTAACCAAGACCCTAATGGAGAGGATTGGTGGGCAGACATTCAGCATTGTACCAATGATCATTGCAGACATATACCGAGCCTTGGAGAAGTGTCAACAAGGAGCAAGACACTTCGAAGGCTGCAATCTACTACTTCAGCTTTGGCTCATAGAGCATCTCCAAAAGGGCGAATACTGACAAGAAATTCGCCGAATGGTTTGGGATGACCATATCGCTTTCCACCATACAAAGCGAATGGATTACATCCCCGACATGTTCGCTCAGCCTGAGAATGCCAAGGGATGGGTTGAGCTCTTTGATAATCTAACTGAAGAACAGGTTCAATGGATGTTTGAGTGGTTTCCGACATGGGAGTTCATCGCCCGGTCCATAAATGCACCGCTCCTGATACTGATTGGTTTAAGAGGAACATACCCTTACGTCCCTCTTCGAGTTTTGAGACAAGCAGGTAGGAAGCAAGTCATACGCAGGGTCGACAAGATGAGCCATCTTCGAGCTGACTTCCAAAATGATGATAGTCCTCACAAGTGCCAAGCCCAGCACATGTGGCACTGTAAGATCGTCATGGAGAAAGACACCATTGAGCCAGACAGATATCATGTCGGTTGTACCTCTTTCTATTCTGGTTGGCTGGAAGACAATTGGGATAGTCTGGACAAGCCAGGGTTAGTTCAAGGCCACAGAATTATAGATGAAAAGGCCGAAGCGCAAGTCAAATATAACCAACTGCGCAAAAGGATCCGTAAATGCGAGAGCGAACACCGCAAGATACATGAGTACAACAAAAAGCTGATTGAGGAATGGAAAGATATGGCTATCAGCACCAATAAGAGGTTAGGATACTTGGAACGAGGCATAGTCGAGCTGGAGGAAAAATTCCTCAAAAGGGTTGAAGACTGTCAAAAGGCTGAAGGGACCGAAATTGGACATCTAGCCAGCGCATACCTGTTGCTGGGACTTCGCGAGTTGGGGAAGCTGTTCGAGGGAAGCAAGAATTCTGAGTCTGGGGAGGGTCCTTCTGGGACCAAGTAGATATGAATGTCTTTCTTTTGCTTTATCAATGTAATAAGGCCAATGACCATTAGTGACCTTTACTTCCTGTTTATTTAGTGTCGTTTTGGGATTCTTCTATTTTTATCAATAAAATGAGGCATTTTGCATTCTAAGTTCTCCAAATCAATTTGTCGCTAGGCCTACCTCGGGCACAAAGAGGTTCCCAAATTAGGACGCGCTTTACATTCCCGCACTATGTGTTTCAATATTGCAATACTTATCATAATCCTCACTGACTTGGCTACTTTTTGTTTTGTTTTGTTTTCTTTCTTTTTATTATTCCCCTCCCCAAATGTTAGTTCGTGCACTCTGGCATCATCAGCGTACCTCACAAGATCCAGGGGCCCTCCACCCACTCCTCCTCCTAGTCCTCCTAATGGCAAGAATAAAAAGGAAGATTTAAACAACATCAGGAAGGAGAACACAACTGAACGGGTAGAGGCCGTTGAGGGTTGGGGTATTCGGGTTCCTAATGAGAATGTGTCATAGCTTGAACAAAAACTGTTGAAATTCCAAGAAGAGCTCGATCAGGTTCGAAATCTTGCCAACCTATCATTTTCCCTCAACATCCCAGACGTTCACTTTCCCAACACTCAAAACCCTACACGTCCTCAGAATGTCCCAAAACAGCAAAATCATCCCGCACCTCGCCATCATACTACTCCACCAAAGAACCAGTGTAACACCTGCCATACCCCAAATAACACTCCACTACTTATCCCAGAACCTCAAGACTCCACAAACGACCATTTCCACACCCATGCATCAAGCCACCCTAACAATCCTATCTATATGGAGACCATGCCACACTTCACTCCACCTATCCCATACACACCTGAGTCTGATGAAAAGGAACTGCTTATCAAGTACTTGGTCGGGGAACTTAGGAAGCTGACCAGTCGGGTTCAAGGCGTTGAGGGAGTCGAAGGGCTGAATTATGAGGACCTCTGTATACAACATGATGTCGAACTTCCTGAGGGGTACAAACCTCCGAAGTTCAAAATGTTCGATGGTACAGGTGATCCAAGGGTCCATCTGAGAACCTATTGCGACAAGGTGGTTGGAGTAGGAAAGGATGGAAGGATCCGCATGAAGTTGTTCATGAGGAGTTTAAAAGGACATGCATTGTCTTGGTACATCAGCCAAGATCACAAGAAGTGGTCGAACTGGGTGAGCATTGCATCTGACTTTATGGATAGATTCAGATTTAATACAGAGAATGCACCAGACGGGTTCTACATCCAGAATTTGAAGAAGAAGCCCACAGAGACATTTCGCGAGTATGCTACTCGCTGGAGGTCCGAAGCTGCTAAGGTCAGACACGCCTTAGAAGAGGAGCAAATGAATAAGTTCTTTGTCCGGGCTCAGGACCCGCAGTACTATGAACGATTGATGATGATTGAGAACCACAAATTCTCCGATATTATCAAGCTGGGGGGAAGGATCGAAGAAGGTATTAAAAGTGGCATGGTCACAAATTTTGAAGCCTTGAAAGCTACGAATAAGGCTTTACAGTCCGGTGGTGTGTCCAAGAAAAGGGACGTGGGAGCTGTGATGGTTGCACAAAGAACCAAATCCCCACTCAAATACAAAACTTACCCAACACCTTCACTAACATATCAACAGACCCCAAATTACCAAGCACCCTCACCCCCATACCAAGCTTCACCACCCACTTATCAATCACCTTCGCCACCAACTTATCAATCACCTCCGCCACCTACATATCAACCTGCTTCACCCAGATACTCCCAACCCGCTACTGTCTACCGCACTTACAACCCTCAACCATCTCATTATCAATCACCCCCTTTGTCACGCCCCAAAACTGAGGGACGAGACCGACGCCTAACCAAATGATCCCTGTCAAGCGGACTTGGATTACCTTTCCTGCCCAACGCATTACCCCATGTTTATAATATACCAATCTATAAATGGAACCAAAGTATGAATTTACAACATAAGTCCATTTTCCTCTTTTAAAGCTTCAACATTTGGTAATCCCAAAATATACAAAGTAAGCACAACATTTCCAATATGGGACCACGATTACGAATAATTACAACTACTACCCAAAATGTATATAGCCCACACAGTGTCTACGGAGCCTCTAAAGGTACGGAGAAGAGTATACATACTTGCCGGAAACAAGGCCCCGACTATACCTTAAGAGAACCAAAATATACAAAAGAGATAACATGGACTACGCACGACCTCGAGAGGAATGAGGCTCACCAGTATTGCTTAAGGGATGAAGAGAAGGCACCACTATCGGCGGACGGAGCTACCTGCTATAGAACCACCTACATCCATATAAAAGATGTAGCTCCCCCGACAAAAGGGACGTTAGTACCATGGAATAGTACTAGTATGTATGAACAAACTTTACTCTAAGTAAAATCAAGCAGTGCACAGATAGAAAGCAGTCAAAGAAACCAAACAATTATTGCACAGAGATACAGAGAATCACAAATGAGGTTTTCACAGCTTCTTCATATTCCACCTTATTTCTTCTCATCGTTCCTCCCTTATTTCTTCTGTTGTGGCGTGCAACCTGATCCCACCGTACAATCACATTCCTGCCTTATTATTATCAACATATCATCCTTATTTCACCTGTTATGGTGCGCAACCCGATGCCAGCGTACAATCATATTCCACCCTTATTACTTCTCAACATACCACCCTTATTTTGCCTGTTGCGGCGTGCAACCCGATCCCACCGTACTATCACATTGATAGCAACAACAACCAATAATTCAATTACAAGGATTTCTATCATCAAGAGTATAAATGCATAACAACCAAACAACCATGTGAAAATAAGGGCACAATAACTTTTACCAAACAGTGAGTCATGTACGATATGCCATAATCATTTAGCTTAATTAAATCAATCCACATTTCCTTTCCATCGTTTGTTACACAACCTTTAGAACTTTGATACATTCAACAATTGGGTTCGTTTTCATTTCGTTCATTTGGTAGCACTTCCTTTCATACCGAGATATTCAAGCATATGGCGAGTTTTTCACATGATAGAGTAAGTACAAGAAATCACAGTTCACATTCTCACATAGCATGGTGGCATGGAAAATCAACTAAGGCATTCAGAGAACAAAACCCTTCATCTCATCATAATAGAACATCTGATTCAAACACAATCAAACCGGAATACATACCGAATGATCAGACACCAACAAGGCAACTCTACAAAGATTAAAGTTACCTCGAGTCGGAATTTCCCTTAAATATCTATTCTCAAACCACCAGACCTTCTAACGCCTTCAATTTAATTTACAAGATGACATGATTAGACTTAGAGTTAGAAATCATGAACTCATTTGGGAATTTTATCAAACACTATGTGATCCTTTAGATCAACTAAACCCTTTTTAGTGAAAGACTACTCTAACTTGCTTCCCTTTACTAGATTATGGAAGACTATTCACATGCATGCAAGGTCTTAACTTTCATCCTCAAGAACCAACCTATGTGTTTTTTATTCTTAACTAACATCTGAGAATTTGGGGAAATAGGGTGAAGATTTACCTCTTGTGGTGAAGAAGACACGACTACTCGAAGATTTCCAGGCCTGAGTAAAGGTGGTGGACTGATTTGATGAAGAAGATGACTTTCTCTCACTAAACTCACTCTCCCTTCTCTCTATTTTAGTCAGATAGATGTTAAAAGTGAAGGGGAGGGGTGTTTTACTAAACTAGGGGTCGGGTTTTAAAATTAGAAATCAGAAGCCCTGAAGCAGGAAATGCGATCAGGAATGCGATCCATTCCTGCTATGCGGTCTGCATTCCTGTCACATAAATGACCCTCAACTGGGCCAAAAAGGAAAGTAGGTTGCCCAGGTGTGAGACCACTATGTGGTCCGCATACCTGTTATGCGATCGCATAGTGCGTCGCATAACTTCCCCCGCAAGAATCAAGGTGCAAGAATGCAACAACTATGCGGCCCGTATTCTCAAAATGCGATCGCATCTTGGGCCGCATAACTGTCCTTGAAATGGACAACAACTGTCCAGGTATGCGACCACTATGCAGTCCGCATACCTGATCTGCGATCGCATAGTGGACCGCAGATCTGCGCAATTCTGGGAAATTATATCTTTTAAGTCCCGGGGGTACTTTGACTTCAAAAATGTCAGTTTTTAAAAATTTCTACAGTTATAACAACATGGGAGCCTACCCGGGCATCATTTTTAGTTAAAATCTTACGGGTCTTTACACCCTGCACGCCAAAACTTCCCTAGACCTCGGCCTAATTTTGATCGTAGACCTCCAAAACAATATACCGCCATCGTTGAACCCATCGACCAGCTGTATGAGAAGCTCAAAACTGTTGGTTATGTCACACCCATCCCTGCTGCAACCCCTGAAAATCCTTCCCAGTGGGTTAACCAAAACAAATCTTTTGCATACCACTCTGTCATGAAAGGACACACAATCGACGAATGTCGTTCGTTGAAAGACAAAATACAGTCCTTAATTAATAACAAGATCATTATGGCAAAATAATCCGCTCCAAACATCCGCAACAATCCTCTACCAGACCATAAGGATGGAGGTATCCATATGATCGAAATAGAAGATGACTGGGATTTCGAATGATCGATCAGGTTGATCGTATAAGGCGATAATCCAAAGAAACCAGCAATCACTTTCAATCTGATCATAGTCCAGATTCAACCGTCTGGGGATACTGAGGTAAATATGTCCATACATCTTGAGTATGAAGTAGCGCCATCCGCAAAGGCACCAATACCAATTGAGATTGAATTTGTGTCTCCGGCAAATGCACCCGGACCATTTGAGGTTGAAGTCTTGCAACCCAAAGCGCATGTTCCATTCGAAGTGAAGATAGCCGCACCGATCCCAGTGGCAATGACAACCATGCCACCCTTCTATTCAAAGGCTATACCTTGGGACTATACAACCGAGGTGAGAAGGAAAGTCAAGGTCAAGACTGAAGAAGCTGTCGCAGCACAGGGTATGACAAGAACTGGTAGAGTCTATACCCCTGAACATCTGGCCGAATCAAGAAAGCAGGCTTCAAATCAGCCTCCCCTTATGGAGACAGGTCCGGACGATCTCTGGAGGAAAGTACAGGCCAAGGAGTACCCGGTCATTGACCAATTGAACAAGACGCCAACACAAATATCCATTCTCTCTTTGCTGCAGAATTCTGAGACTCACATGAGTGCTTTGTTGAAGGTGTTTAACGGAGCATATGTGCCGAACAATATCACCAGCGGGGAAATGGCCAATATGGTGGTCCAAGTGTTGGAAAGCCATAATATCACTGTTAATGAAGACGAGCTGCCACCTGAAGGGCTGGGGCATAACAAAGCATTGCACATCACCGTACAATGTGAAGATTATTTCATCACCAGAATCCTGATTGATGAAGGATCTAGTATTAACATCTGCCCACTAATAACACTCAAGAAACTGGGTAAAGGGCAACATGAGATAAAGGATGGAGCAATCAATGTGAAAGCTTTCGATGGTTCTCAAAGGTCCACCATTGGTGAAATTAGACTGTGCCTGCAAATAGGGCTAACTTGGTTCGAGGTTAATTTCCAGGTAATAGATGTGCGAGCATCTTACAATTTGCTATTGGGACGGCCATGGATACATGCTGCTGGGGCCGTAGCATCAACACTGCATCAGGCTGTGAAGTTTGAATGGAACCACCAGGTGGTGATTATTCACGGCGATGGTAGCAACCCTATTTATAGCCGCCAGACTATTCCGGCAATCGAGGGAGGAAGGAAGCTAGGTGGAGAAACTTACCACCACATTGAACGGGTCAATACTATCAACAAAGACAAATGGTGGGATAGCAAAATCGAAAGCATACTAAGCTGGAGTGGGTACGAGCCTAGCAAAGGGCTCGACAAGAACCTCCAAGGAATCTCTAAACCCATAAAGCTCAAGAAACATGGTACTACCTTTGGTCTGGGATATGAGTACACATGGGAAGAATTCAATAGATGGTCTCCACCTTGCCGCGGTCTACCCACTGGAGCAGCCGATACCGCATCTGGAGCAGACCATCCAACAGACTGGCATTATCTACGGGTTAGATGAAAAAGAGGAACTTGCAGCATTGAGGAACTTATTCCCGGAGGACAGTGACATGGATTGTTGTGTTATTCTCGAGGAGGAGGGGGAGGAAAGACCTTCCATACAGCTCGTGAGCAGAGGATCTTATCTCAAGAATTGGACGGTCAGAACAACCAGAGCCCGATGAGCCTCAGGATAGCAAGGCTAAAACAAGCATTGTTTTCACTAAATGATTTTCCTTTCGCATTTTTCAATTCCTGCAATAAGCTCTTCAATGTTCAAAACATTTACCCAATTTATCGAAAGCATTTTCTTTTAAGATTAAGTTTTTATGAATCAATATATTTATTACTATTGTCTTCTATCACTACTTTATCTATATAACTTTACTATTACTTGTCTTGATGAACCAATGACTGTGACATGCAACGAGACAACGCAACAAACATACATTGATTCAGAAGAAGACGATATACCAGACGAGATTGTCAAAGAAGTTCAGAATTTTGAGAACAGACCTAAGTTCAACCTGGACGAGATCGAAGTTGTCAACTTGGGAGATTCAGAAAATGTCAAGGAAACTCGCATCAGCATTCATTTGTCACAGTCAGAGAAGAGGGAATACATAGAATTTCTAAAGGAATATGAGGACACATTCGCATGTTCGTACGATGACATGAATGGTATGAGTACATATATTGTGGCTCACAAACTTCCAACCAATCCAATATGTCCACCAGTCAAGCAAAAGCTCAGAAAATTCAAGCCCGATATGAGCTTGAAAATCAAGGAAGAAGTTACCAAGTAGATCAACGCCAAGGTTATCAGGGTAGTTGAATACCCGACCTGGTTATCTAACATTGTACCAATGCGAAAGAAAGATGGAAAGGTCAGAGTCTGTGTTGACTACCGGGACCTCAATCGGGCCAGTCCGAAAGACGACTTCCCTTTGCCAAACATACACATCCTAATTGACAATTGCGCCAATCATGAGCTAAAGTCATTCGTGGATTGCTTCGCTATCATCAGATCTGGGTGGATGAGGAAGACGCTGAGAAAATGACTTTCATTACGCCGTGGGGAGTATACTGCTACAAGATGATGTCATTCGGCCTGAAGAATACAGGGGCCACATACATGAGGGCCATGACCACTATCTTCCACGATATGATACACAAGGAGATTGAGGTATACATGGATGATGTTATTATCAAATCCAAGAAAGCCACTGAGCACATAGCAAACTTGAGGAAGTTCTTCAATAGGTTGCGGAAATACTATCTGAAGCTGAATCTCACGAAGTGTGCATTTGGGGTTCCTACCGGTATGTTGCTCGGGTTCATCGTAAGCCGTTGAGGAATAGAACTGGACCCATCAAAGGTCAAATCCATTCAAGAATTACCACTGCCTAGGAACACAAAAGATGTGATGATCTTCTTGGGAAGGTTTAATTACATCAGCCGATTCATAGCACAGTCTATAGTTATCTGTGAGCCGATCTTCAAGATGCTGAAAAAGGACGTCGCAACCAAATGGACCAATGACTGCCAAAAGGCTTTCAATAGAATCAAGGAGTACATGTCAACACCACCAATCCTAGAACCACCTGAGCTAGGTAGACCTTTGCTACTCTATCTCGCAGTGTTAAATGGAGCTTCCGGCTATGTTCTGGGGCAGCACCATGAAACAGGAAGGAAGAAGCAAGCTATTTATTATCTCAGCAAGAAGTTCACTCCGTATGAGGCTCGGTATTCTCTATTGGAACGCACATGATGTGCTCTGACATGGGTGGCTCTACTTTTGTGCCTACACCACATATCTCATATCGAGGATGGATCCCTTGAAGTACATCTTTTAGAAGCCCATGCCCACTGGTAAGCTAGCCAAGTGGCAAATCCTGCTGAGTGAGTTCGCCATTGTTTACGTGACTTAGAAAGCGGTCAAGGGACAGGCACTGGCAGACCACCTTGCTGAAAACCCCGTGGATGGAGAGTACAAACCCCTGAAAATGTATTTTCCTGATGAAGAGGTATCATTCATAGGAGAAGACATTGAGGAATCCTATGACAGTTGGAGGATGTTCTTTGATGGAGCAGCAAACTTCAAGGGAGTCGGCATTGGGGCCGTCTTAATATCGGAAACCGGTCAGCATTATCCGGTGTCTGCCAAACTCAGATTCCCCTGCACCAACAATATGGCAAAATATGAAGCCTGCATCTTAGAACTCAACATGGCCATTGACATGAACGTCCAGGAGCTGTTAGCGATTGGTGACTCAGATTTACTGGTACATCAGGTACAAGGAGAATGGGCTACCAAGAATCCAAGATACTGCCGTACCTGTACCACGTGCAGGAATTGAGAAAAAGGTTCACGAAGATAGAATTTCGGCACGTCCCCAGAATCCAGAACGAGTTCACCGATGCATTGGCTACTCTGTTCTCTATGATTCAGCATCCAGACAAGAACTTCATTGATCCCATTCTAGTGAAGATTCACAACCAACAAGCCTACTATGCCCATGTCGAAGAAGAAGCAGTCGAAAAGCCTTGGTTTCATGACATCAAGGAATACTTGGTAAAAGGAGAGTACCCAGGGCTTGCCAATCCTACTCAGAAACGCAAACTTCCGAGATTGTCCAACAACTTCTTTCACAGCGGGGAAATCCTGTATAGGAGGACTCCCGATTCGGGTTTATTAAGATGTTTCGACGCAAAGGAAGCATCCAAGCTACTAGAGGAAATTCATGTTGGGACCTACGGTCCACATATGAACGGTTTTGTCTTGGTAAAGAAGATACTTTGGGCTGGCTATTTTTGGACGACTATGGAAATGGACTGCATCCAGTATGTACGGAAATGCCACCGCTGTCAGATACACACAGATATGATAAAGGTACCTCCAAACGAGCTTAATGCAACAAGCGCACCATGGCCATTCGCCGCCTGGGGCATGGACGTTATTGGACCAATCGAGCCTGCCACCTCCAACGGACACAAGTTCATTCTGGTAGCCATTGATTACTTCACTAAATGGGTCAAAGCAGCATCCTACAAAGCAGTAACTAAGAAAGTCGTGGCAAACTTTGTCCGCAACCGTATTGTTTGTCGATTCAGAATTCTTGAGTCAATCATCACCGACAATGGTTCCAATATCAATAGCGACCTGATGAAAGCTATGTGTGAAACTTTCAAGATCAAACATAAGAATTCCACAGCTTACAAACCTCAGATGAATGGAGCTGTAGAGATCGCCAACAAAAACATCAAGAAGATACTAAGGAAAATGATAGAGAAGCATAAGCAGTGGCAGGAGAAACTATCATTCGCCTTGCTGGGATATCTCACCACGGTCCGCACATCGACCTCGGTTACTCCTTATATGTTGGTTTATGGTACAGAGGCTGTCATTCCCGTTGAGATAGAAATTCCTTCCTTAAGGATCATACAAGAAGCTGAGCTCAGTGATGCAGAGTGGGTAAAGAACCGTTATGAGCAATTAGCCCTCATAGACGGAAAGAGAATGAATGCAATATACCATGGTCAACTTTATCAGAATAGAATGACCAGAGCCTTCAACAAGAAAGTCAAGCCAAGACAATTCACACTGGGGCAGCTGGTGTTGAAGAAGATTTTTCCACATCAAGATGAAACCAAAGGGAAGTTCTCTCCCAACTGGCAAGGTCCATACATGGTTCACCGAGTGCTGACAGAAAGAGATCTTATACTTGCAGAAATGGACGGAGAAGTCTGGCCAAAGCCAATCAATTCAGATGCAGTCAGGCATTACTATGTATAATTTTTTATGCTTTTAATCAATGATGTAAATTGAAATACGCCTTACCTGATTCCCGTTTAAGAAGGGATACGTAGGCAGCCCTATGGGTTCGGTCACAAATCAATAAAAAATTCATTTTCCCCCCGCAATTGGAAACTGGGGCAGAATTTTGAGGAGGACCCTCAAAATTCCGAAGCAAGTTCAGCCAACCGCCGCACTAGCAACAGTCAAAAATGTTCACCCATCAAACTGGGGCAGAATTTTGAGGAGGACCCTCAAAATTCCGAAGCAAGTTCAGCCAACCGCCGCACTAGCAACAGTCAAAAATGTTCACCCATCAAACTGGGGCAGAATTTTGAGGAGGACCCTCAAAATTCCGTAGCAGGAGAGGTTGCAATGTCTCGAACCGTGTCACGGTCGTCGGTTCATCCAAAATAATTTTCAATTTATACATTATGTTATACTTTTATAAATCATGCATGAAACAAGATTTGTTTAGGGATGCTACCCCAACAATACAGATAGTATCATCAAATCAAGCCGAACAAGTCAAGCAAAGTCAGTGGGGATACGAACTAACTTTCCCCTTACAAAACTCACGATCTTTCTTTGGACGCAGGCACTAAGGTTGTAAAATCCCTAAAACGCACTGTCCGCCCAGGGAACAAACATAGTTAAAAACACGATTTCCAAACCATTGCACTTGCCGACGTTCGCACATGCCTTTAATGTTCCGCCGTCACAATGCTCTCAACAATCACAATACCGCAATTTATTACCAGCTAAGAATTTCAATTGTCATTTATTTAATCCTGCATAAGGCTACCTTTCTGCCTTCCGAGACTAAACGTTGCCTTCATCTGCATTCGCATCTCTGCATAAGGCTACCTTTCTGCCTTCCGAGACTAAACATTATCTCCATCTGCATTCGCATCTCTGCATAAGGCTACCTGTCATGCCCCAAAACCAAGGGATGAGACCGACGCCTAATCGGATGATCCCGGTCAAGCGGACCTGGTTTGCCTTTCCTACCCAACGCGTTGCCTCGTGTCTATAATATACCTTGTTCCATATGAATTAGCCAATTTAAATTCATAGTACGATTTACACCATAAGTTCATTTTCCTCTTTTAACTTTCAACATTTGATAATCCAAAAACATATATAATACATACAACTTTTCCAATACGGACCACGATTTCGACCGAACGCAGCTAATGTACAAAATAGATATATACAACCCATACAGTGTCTACGGAGCCTCTATGAGTACTAGGAGTTTTACATAAACCTTCCGACAATAAGGCCCCAACTATACCTTTAATGACACAACATATACAAAAGAAGACGGTATAGATTACACACGGCCCCGAGAGGAAGTGGGGCTCACCAGAACTGCTAAAGGGATGAAGAGAAGGCACCACTATCGGCAGACGAAGCTACCTGCTATAGGACCACCTACATCCATATAAAAGATGTAGCGCCCCCGTCAAAAGGGACGTTAGTACCATTGAATAGTACTAGTATGTATGAACAAACTTTACTCTAAGTAAAATCAAAGCAATGCACAGATAGAAGGCAGTCAAAGAAACCAAACAATTATTGCACAGAGATACAGAGAATCAAAAATGAGATTTTCACAGTTCCTTACTTCAATTTTTTTCCTGTTGCGGCGCGCAACCCGATCCCACCTTACAATCATATTCCACCCTTATTTCTTCTCATCATTCCACCCTTATTTCTTCTGTTGCGGCGTGCAACCCGAACCCACCGTACAATAACATTCCACCCTTATTACTTCTCAATATATCATCCTTATTTCACCTGTTGCGGCGCGCAACCCGATCCCACTGTACAATCACATTGATAGCAACAACAACCAATAATTCGATCACAAGGATTTCTATCATCAAGAGTATAAATTCATAAAAACCAAATAACCATGTGAAATCAAGGGAACAATAACTTTTACTAAATAGTGAGTCACGTACGATATGCCATAATCATTTAGCTTAATTAAATTGTAAGGCCCCGACAAATTTTGCTAAGCAATATAGGATTCGGGGTGCCAGGTAGACTAATTGTAATATTGTACGTGCATTAAATATGATGTAAATGAATTTGATGTGGTGAATAAGTGTATTAGTCATATCATAAGTGATGTGAGGTCCAAGGGGAATCCTAAGGCTAAGCCAAATGGGAATATTTCATAACAGGCTGAAATTCCAAAGGTATTTGCACCGGTCCACACTTTGAACGAGCATATCTAATTATATATAAGGTACTAGGTGAGGAATAACCTATCCAATGGAAGGTCTTTGAGTCTAGTTTTCAACTCTTCAAACCGTTCATCATTTGGGTATTCCTACGCAAAGTTATGATCAAATTACCAAAGGCTGAAAAAATGCGATCCTGTGTCAAATATGCGATCGCATTTCTGTCGCCTTTTTGAGTTTGCGATCGCAGATATGTCCCAAATTGGGCCAGTGTTGCCTAGTGTTCGGCGCCTATTTCGCATTGCATTATGCGTCCATCATTCTTGTTTTGCGGCCCATTCTGCGATCGCATACCCTATTCCGGAGGCTTATTTTTCATATTTTTATAACCCGACCCCATTTTCATAAATAGGTTTAGGGGCTTCATTTGGGGTCATTTTCTACTGATTTTAGAGGGATATGAGATCATATAGAGAGAGAAAGAAGGGGCCTAACTTCATAATCATCCAAATCTTTCTCAAGTCTTGAAGAATCAAGAAAGATAACCATAGATTGTCCTCCATCTAGTAAGTCCTACTTCCAAAAATATCATGCAAGAGGTTAATGGTTCAAATATGTGGTGGTGGTGGTGGTGGGGGGGGGGGGGG
>ML294770.1:4136-67181 GCA_005239495.1 Nicotiana undulata | reverse complement strand
GGACTAAGTTGTAGTATGTGATGTTAAAGAACTAATTTGGGTAGTTCATGTTAAAATTGGTTGAGGGAAGAAGGAATTACCATTTCTAAACCTTGTAGACTACTTCACATGTTAGGTGTTGGATGAAACTCCTAAGAGAGTTACACCATGGGTAATATTCCTAATTATTAATCGATTTCCGCTATCTCCTTATAGATTGTTATGGCTAGAGGTGTTGGTGTATTGTATAAACTTAAGAAAAAGCTCTTTGAGGTATGTATGGCTAACTTTAATCTTTGTAGATTCACCTTGTTGGTGTCCAATCATTTGGTATGAGTTTCTTGCTTGAGCATATATGAATTAATTGTTCTAATGTGCTGAGACGTAAGATTCTATTCTATGATTGTCCTAGTTGATTTCCATGCCACCATGCTATATAAGATTGTGAAATTGGTGATTCCTTATGCTTGCTCCTTCATGTGCTAAGCTCGTTAACTATTGAATACATTGGTATGGGGAGGTGCTACCAAACGAAAGAAATGATAACGAATCCAATTGTTGAATGTATTTAAGTGCTAAATGCTGTGTAGTAAACAATGCAAAGGAAACATGGATTTAACTAATTGATCTATATGTTGATGGCATACCGTATATGACTCACTGCTTGTTAAAGATTTTCTGTGGCCTTGATTTCATATGGTTATTTGGTTGTTACAAATGAATATCCTTGATGATGAGAATCTTGTGATTTAATTGTTGGTTGATGTTTCTATCAAGTACATTGTTGAGAATATCCAAGTGCTAAAGGCTGTGTAGCAAGTGATGAAGAGGAATTGTGGGTTGATTTAATTGAACCAAATGACTTTGGCAATGCCATATATGATTCACTGCTTGGCAAGGATTGTTGTGCCTTGATTTCGCATGGTTATTGGTTGTAATGAATTCATATTCTTGATGATGAAAATCCTTGTGATTGAAATGTTGATTGTTGTTGTTATTAAATGTGATTGTACGGTGGGATCGGGTTGCACGCCGCAACACGAAGTAATAAGGGTGAAGAGGTAATAAGGGTGCAATGTGACTGTACAGTAGGATCGGGTTGCGCGCCGTAACACGAAGTAATAAGGGTGGAAAGGCAATAAGGGTGAGATGTGACTGTACGGTGGGATCGAGTTGCGCGCCGCAACAGATAAAAAATTGAAATGAGTAACTGTGAAACCTTCATTGTGATTTTTTGTATTTTTTTGTGTGGTATTTGTTTTGTTTCCCTGACTGTCTTCTATTTGTGTACTGTATGATTCTACTTAGAATGAAGTTTGTTCATACATACTAGTACTATTCAATGGTACTAATGTCCCTTTTGCCGGGGGCGCTACATCTTTTATATGGATGTAGGTGGTTCCATAGCAGGTAGCTCAGACCGCCGGTAGTGGTTCCTCCTCTCCATCCTTCAGCAGTTCCGGTGAGCCCCATTTTCTCTCGGGGCCGTGTGTAGTCTAGATCACCTCTTATGTATATGTTTAGGCTTTTAAGGTATAGCCGGGGCCTTATTGCCGGCAAGTTTATATAAACTCCTAGTACTCGTAGAGGCTCCGTAGACATGATGTGGGTTTTATATATGTATCTTGGGTAGTAATTATATATACTCGTAATCGTTGTCCGAATCAGAAATGTTGTAGGTAGCTTGTATGTTTTGAGATGACTAAATGTTGAAATGATAAAAGAAGAAATGAACTTAAGTTGTAAATCCATGCTTAAGTTCTACTTTGCTATTTCATGTTGGATAACATATATTGTAATCACGGGGTAACGCGTTGGGCAGGAAAGGCGATCCATGTCCGCTTGACCGGGATCATCTAGTTAGGGTCTCGTCCCTCGGTTTTGGGGCGTGACAAACTTGGTATCAGAGCCTAATGTTTTAAAGTGTCCTAGGATGTCTCTGAGCCGTGTCTAGTAGAGACCTTCTTATCGGTGTGTTGTCGACCACATCTATANAAACTTGGTATCAGAGCCTAAGGTTTTAAAGTGTCCTAGGATGTCTCGGAGCCGTGTCTAGTAGAGCCCTTCTTATCGGTGTGTTGTCGACCACATCTATAATTAGGGGGCTACATGGATATTTAGGAATTTCACCCTTCTTTGATACTCCAATCGTGCGATAGAGCTCAAGTTAGGGAGTTAGCTTTCTCTCCAAAACTTACTCTCAAAATGAGTAACCGTGATATCATAATCCACGTGTTTGAAGCCATGAGGAGGGAATGATCCAACCATTGAGTCCAAAGGGAATGCCCAAGGGCTTGTTAGGAGAATGTATTAAGCTGTGGAGGGATTGGTAGAACCTATCTCTAAGAGGGGAGTGCCCTAGTCCCTATTGATTTCCCTGCACCACCAAATCCTATAGTATATCGGTATGTTACCAACGTACTCTTTTTGTATATGTACATCCATATTGAAGAACTTTCATATACATGGTCTTAATAAATGTTGAGTCACAAACCATTGCATGCACCTACTCTTTGAACGAGATCCAATATTTCGTGAATCCACCCTACCACAAATTTCCTTATATGCAATCTCTTATGACATCGAGCTCTATAATCATGTCCTTGAATTGAGTTGTAGATATAGAATTACCATTTTCAACACGCCTTTCTAAACTCTAACAAGGGACTATAGCTGAAGAATTTCTCATCGAATGAAGGGATGAACCATTATCATATTTTCGCACAAAATAAAAAGATATCTTTTCTTGACCCTTTTTCTTCGGGTTTCTGCTTCAATCTGAATGTTGATATAGGTGAAGATCTTTCTTTCTTTCACCATCATCTCTAGTATGGCAGTGCCCTCGCTCTATCTTTGTTGAGGCTTCCATTTTGGCCTAGTGGTCGGAATCGGCTAGATTTTTATTTGCTTGGCGAGAATCTCCCTATTATCCGACAGGTTATTTTCTGAATTTGGTCTGCTCAATTACCTTAAAACATAATTAAATCTCCATCAAAGCTAGGGTCCGTTGAGTCTCCATGTAGCTGGATCATGCTACTTATTCTTGTTGCTCATATTATTCTTGTTGCTCATCTTGTTCTTGAAGGTTGTTCTTCTTTTGGTAATAAGGAAGAGGAGCATTTTCGCTCCTCCTTTGGATTGCATAATACTTTTTTAAGTGTCGTTATATGTTAATTGCTCCATGTTGCTACGAATCCAACTGATTTTTTATGTTTGTAGTGGCTCCACTAGCCGTGAATCTCTTGAGTTACTCTTAAAACCTCAAGTTCTTGTTTTTGATTAGCTACTCTGACATACCCGGCTTTCCCCTAGTTGTTGACCCATTCCTCAGTTCCAATCTCAAGGGCTGAAGGAACAACATAATTGTGTCCTTGGTATCTAGAAATAAAATTTCTTTTATCAATGGTGATCCACCCTAATTCTGTACCAATTCTGCTGAATCCAGAAAATGGGATAGATGTAACAATACCTTTATTTTCTAGCTAACTAGTTTTGGTTCCTCTGATATTACTTGAGTTTTCAGTATTCTGACATAACTAAATAAGGATATGGGATTATAG
This sequence comes from Nicotiana undulata, assembly GCA_005239495.1. NCBI lineage: Eukaryota > Viridiplantae > Streptophyta > Magnoliopsida > Solanales > Solanaceae > Nicotiana > Nicotiana undulata. The sequence goes on along the minus strand of ML294770.1, from coordinate 63,642 downwards.
GTAGCGGGGGCAAGTCAATCCATCCTCTTACTTTAACTACGAGCCTGCTTCATTCACTATCGGTTATACTATCCCTTCTCAATCTTATTCCCTTAGAAGCACTATCTTTAAAGGTTAAACTCTGAACCAGAAAGAGTAGCTCTAATTTTAAAATACTTCTAGATATCTGGTCAATGGATTAATAAATTCCACAAATTACACGGGTTCCCACTTCACTTCAAGTTCATCAAGGGTTTTGTAGAAGGGTGTTGTGGAGCTTCATTGTGAAGTAGAGCCGCTAACCATAGTTGGATTTTTAAATTCAGGAGCTATACATCATGTGACTACACACATAGATCTTCTTTCAAAATTTTTTTTAAGCTTCACGTGATCCCTTATATTACCACCTTTCCTAGTAGTTGCAATGTAAAGGTCACTTCTATAATCTCTCTCGCTTTCTTTTCATTTGCCGTGCATCATGTGTTGTTTACCCGTAATCACCAATGCGATATTATCTCAACTTCTCGACTAGATATCCAACTATATGATCTGATTTAATTCACCTCACTTTTTTTTTGTACTATACAAGCGCCCTGAGAGGTGGAAAATTTCCCCTTTACTACAAACTTCTAAATGTCTTCAACTCTGTTTAAGCTTGTTGATTCCAAGTGGTGCTCTTAGTTGTGCTGCCTTACTATCTATTTTCATCTGGTAACTCTCCTTGTGAATCTAATTTTATGCCTTATGGCATCGAGGGTCGGGGTATGTTCCTTTTGTTATGATAAAAAGATATTGCTCGCACTCCTTTTGAGATTTTCTCCTAAACGATCATCTACCTGCTCTGCTTGTCCATGTGACTAGGTAACTTGGGTTACTCTTCTCCGATAAGTGCATCAAGACTTCTCACCCTTTCATAATTATTCATATGGTCACTTCGAGGCCTTATTCTACACTAGCTCGTAATGATTTTAAGTACTTTCTCGCCATTGTTGACAATTTTCTAAGGCTACGAGGGCTTGTCTCATGGGTTTCAAAAGTAATGATTTTCCTTAAAGTTCAAGCTTAAATTGCCATGATTTCAAACCAAAGTGTGTCCCCTTCTCAAAAGTCTTAAATGGGCTAAATTTGATGAGGTTATGTGGCTTTCTACTCACTCGGCTTCTAGGAGTATTGACAACGTCATTGTCATGTATGGGGAATTTTGCTACCTCTGGCATTCCACCGCCCCAGGAAGGATTAGATTGTTCGAATTATGATAATACCATAAGTAGATGACTTCTTTTCCATCTTCATGGGCTTGTGGCATTGAGTTCCTGTGTCGCTTATTGTTAGGGAGTGAAATCAAATTCCACGTATTTCATTTGTGGCCTCAATCACACCCATGTTGCAAGAGTCTTACCATATGAGCTCAACTACTTACCTTATACTCAGGGACACAATTGGTGTATCCTACTTGATCAGTTCTTTGAAGTCTCAAGTTCACATACATGGTATCCACCTTATCTAAGAATACTAGTTACCACTATGCTTCACTTATCTGATAATTGATGTAGTCACCTGGATTAAACCATGTTGGCATCGTTAATATAGACCTCGTGTCTCTTAGCATATAAGCTCATAAAATACTCTGCTCAACACATTAATGTATTCCTGAATAATTTAAGCCCTATCTTGAACTCCGTTGCTGCTCACTATATTTGGCCTATTTGGTATTGAAGGTTCAAATGTGTCAAAGTCACCCTGTGATATCATATATTCAGTAGGTAATTTTATGGTCAATTTATTATGGCACGTATTAGAGTAATCATGAAGGTCACCACGAGTTTAGTTTGGGTGTTCGCATAGAGATTTAGAATTCAGGAGGGTGAACCGGTTATTCTCAAAATGTTCCTCTATAGATGTTATATGAATTGATAATGAAGGGTACATAAGAGCATTTCCCATTAGGTCGCACTAGGAGTATGTTGTTTCCACGTAGTTGTTTCTCATGTATTTGTGTTTTCATATGTCTATGTCTAAGAAGGTAGTTGGAGATCCTTTGTGTATCATTCTAGTCTAGGTTATTAAAGGTGAAGTTAATGGGTAGTCAGCTTATGCGAGGTATCTAGTTGTCATCCTTGTTAGGTAAGTTTAGGGGTTGGGATTGCTTCCGTGAATGTGTTATGGCAAAGCTTGTAAGTCGCGGAGGCCACCTTGAAGGCCGAAAGTGTCGTGGAAGGAAAATGTTTTCGCTTGGTTGTATATCAATTAGTTTTGACTTGAAAGGTACCTTATAGGTGTTATGATCTGAAAATGTGCAGTCCATGTTCAAGTGTCATTATGATAAGGTAAATCTTGTGATACTGAGAATTAGTGTTATGTGTATATACATTGTGATGCTTTGTCGAGTTATTGATGAGTTTTTAGGATGGTTTTGGGTGACTCTCTGACAGGTGGATAGGCCTAGTTACAAAGGAGATGCTGCTGAAATTTCTGAAACATTTGGGAGTTAGTCAAAATTTAGGGACTTGAGGTAGGATAGAAAAGAGATATGTTATGTTAGGTGTTTGGGTCAGGATCTACCTCTGATTCGAGGGCGAATGATCCTAAGCTGGGAAGAATGTAAGGCCCCGGAAAATTTTGCTAAGCAATATAGGATTCGGGGTGCCAGGTAGACTAATTGTAATATTTTATGTGCTTTAAATATGATGTAAATTAATTGGATGTGGTGAACAAGTGTATGAGTCATATAATAAGTTATGTGAGGTCCAAGGGGAAGCCTAAGGCTAAGCCAAATGGGAAAATTTCATAACAGGCTAAAATTCAAAAGGTATTTGCACCATTCCACACTTTTAACGAGCATATCTAATTATATATAAGGTACTAAGTTCTGAACAACCTATCAAATGAAAGGTCTTTGAGTCTAGTTTCCAACGCTCAAACCGTTTGTCATTTGGACATTCCTACCCAAAGTTATGATCAAATTACCAAAGGCTAGAAAAATGTGATCCTGTGTCAAATATGCGATCGCATTTCTGTCGCATTTTTGACTTTGCGATCGCAGATCTGTCGCAAATTGGGCCAGTGTTGCCCAGTTTTCGGCGCCTATTTCGCGATGCATTATGCGGCCAACATTCTTGTTTTGCGGCCCATTCTGCGATCGCATACCCTATTCCGGAGGCTTATTTTTCCTATTTTTATAACCCGACCACATTTTCATAAATAGGTTTAGAGGCTTCATTTGGGGTCATTTTATACCGATTTTAGAGAGAGATGAGAGCATATAGAGAGAGAAATAAGGGGCCTAACTTCATAATCATCCAAATCTTTCTCAAGGCTTCAAGAATCAAGAAAGATAACCATAGATTGTCCTCCATCCGGGTAAGTCCTAATTCCTAATATTTCATGCAAGAGGTTAAGGGTTCAAATATGTGGTNTTCTCCCACCCCTGGAAAGACCATAATACTTATTAGTTCTTGAAAAAGTAAAAAGTGTAAAATATGGGGGGGGGGGGGGGGGGTAAGAAATAGGCCATGCATGTGGGACTAAGTTGTAGTATGTGATTTGAAAGAACTAATTTGGGTAGTTCTTGTTAAAATTGGTTGAGGGAAGAAGGAATTACCATTTCTAAACCTTGTAGTTTACTTCACATGTTAGGGGTTTGATGAAATTCCTAAGAGAGTTACAGCATGGGTAATCTTCCTAATTATTAATCGATTTCCGCTATCTCCTTATAGATTGTTATTGCTAGAGGTGTTGGTGTATTGTATAAACTTAAGGAAAAGCTCTTTGAGGTATGTATGGCTAACTTTAATCTTTGTAGAGTCACCTTGTTGGTGTCCGATCATTTGATATGAGTTTCTTGCTTGAGCATATATGAATTAATTGTTCTAATATGCTGAGACGTAAGATTTTATTCTCCGATTGTCCTAGTTGATTGTCATGCCACCATGCTATATGATATCGTGAAAATGGTGATTCCTTGTTCTTACTCTATCATGTGCTAAGCTCGTTAACTATTGAATACATTGGTATGAGGAGGTGCTACCAAACGAAAGAAATGATAACGAATCCAATTGTTGAATGTATCTAAGTGCTAAATGCTGTGTAGTAAATAATGCAAAGGAAACGTGGATTTAACTAATTGAGCCATATGTTGATGGAATACCGTATATGACTCACTGCTTGGTAAAGATTTTCTGTGGCCTTGAATTCTTATGGTTATTTGGTTGTTACAATTGAATATCCTTGATGATGAGAATCTTGTGATTTAAATGTTGGTTGATGTTGCTATCAAGTACATTGTTGAGAATATCCAAGTGCTAAAGGCTGTTAGCAAGTGATGAAGAGGAATTGTGAGTTGATTTAATTGAACTAAATGACTTTGGCAATACCGTATATGATTCACTGTTTGGCAAGGATTGTTGTGCCTTGATTTCGCATGGTTATTGGTTGTAATGAAATCATATTCTTGATGATGAAAATACTTGTGATTGAAATGTTGATTGTTGTTGTTATTAAATGTGATTGTACAGTGGGATCGGGTTGCATGCCGCAACATGAAGTAATAAGGGTGGAGAGGTAAGTACTAGCTTTTATCTTCAAGAACCAATTTCATGTGTGTTTTATCCCTTTTAACCAAAACCTGAGGAGTAAAGGGGAAATGGGGTGAGGACTTACCTCTTGTGCTGAAGAAGACAACGACTACTCAAAGATTTCCAGGCCTGAGCAGAGGTGGTGGACTGATTTGCTGAAAAAGATGCCTTTATCTTACTAAACTCACTCTCCCTTTTCTCTATTTTAGTCAGATAGATGTTAAGAATGAAGGGGAGGGGTGTTTTATTAAACTAGGGGTCGGGTTTTAAAATAAAAAATTAGAAGCCCCAAAGAAGGAAATGCGGCCAGGAATGCGATCTCATCCCTGCTATGCGGTCCGCATTCCTGTCGCATAAATGGCCCTCAGCTGGGCAAAAAGAAAAGCACGCTTCCCAGGTATGCGACCACTATGCGGTCCGCATACCTGTTATGCGATCACATAGTGCGTCACATAACTCCCTCCGCAAGAATCAAGGTGTAAGAATGCGACAACTATGCGACCCGAATTCTCAAAATGCAATCGCATATTGGGCCACATAGCTGTCCTTTAAATGGACAACAACTGTCCAGGTATGCGACCACTATGCGGTCCGCATACCTGATCTGCGATTGCATAGTGGACCGCAGATCTGCGAAATACTGGGAAATTATATCTTTTAAGTCCCGGGGTACGTTTTCTTCAAAAAGGTCCGTTTTTAAGAATTTCTATAGTTATAACAACATGGGAGCCTACCCGGACATCATTTTTAGTTAAAATTTTTACGGGTCTTTACACTACCTTTTTGCCTTCCGAGACTAAACGTTGTCTCCATTTGCATTCGCATCTCTTCATAAGGCTACCTTTCTGCCTTCCGAGACTATACACTGTCTCCATCTGCATTCGCATCTTTGCATAAGGCTACCTTTCTGCCTTCCGAGACTAAACACTGTCTCCATAAGCATTTGCATCTCTACATAAGGCTACCTTTCTACCTTTCGAGACTAAACATTGTCTCCATCTGTATTCGCATCTCTGCATAAGGCTACTTTTCTGCCTTCCGAGACTAACGTTGTCTCCATCTGCATTTGCATAAGGCTACAATTCTGCCTTTCAACTGGCATAAGGATACTATTCTGCCTTTCAACTGGCATAAGGATACTATTCTGCCTTCCGAGGTTAAGCTCTACCTCCATCTGCATCTTTGCACAAGGCTACTCTTCTGCCTTCCGAGGTTAAGTTCCGCCTCAAATTTACTTTTCGAGACTAACCGCTATCTCAAGCACTATTTATTTCGCTTTCGTTTCGGGCTAATCTTTTCCCTTTTAACACGCAAGACTAAGCTATGTCTTGTTAGCATCATACTATTGCATCTCCATGGGCTGAAATATCGCCAACTTATCCAAAGGCATCATCGTTCGGAGGCACCATCCTCATGGCCCGAGAACACCATGCCATGGCCTGAGGATCTCTTTCAATCATTTTCATATCATTATTCAAAGGCGTCATGGTTCGGAGGCACCATCCTCATGGCCCGAGAACACCATGCCATGGCCTGAGGATCTCTTTCAATCATTTTCATATCATTATTCAAAGGCGTCATGGTTCGGAGGCACCATCCTCATAGCCCGAGAACATCATTTCATGGCCTGCAAATCCTGCATCAAGCAATCCATGGCCCAGGACATCATGGTATGAGGACGTCATCCCTAACCTTCCAAAGACAACATTCATGGTCCGACGGAAATTTTCATCATGTTAAAATTACGCAATATATGCTTGTATTGTTTATTTGCAGGTAATCCGGTAAGCAACGATCATCTTGGCAGGAGCGGTCCCGCTCCAGTTCACCTAACCATCCCTGTAAGCCGTTTGTTCACCCAACCCCATACATTGCATCCGTTCTTGTAAAACTTCATCAGTATACCTCGCCAATGGCTCCTGAACTACATACGGCCTGATCCTGTAAAACCAGGGATATGTCGGCAACTCAGAAACCAGGGTGCAGCCTAAATCTCTTTAAACCATTTCGCTCAGTCAAAATTGATCATCATATCTTTACCCGACAACTCTTTCATCCCTCCCGGGTAAAGAGGGGCAGCTGTTGATACCCAATTTTCTCAAATTATTTTTAAATGTTTGCATATATACCTTTAAAATCACTTTTTATAATAACTGGTATTTTCTCATAATTTTCCACATTATTATCAATTTACTTTCTAATTTATTCAATACTTTACATCCAATGATTATTTATAAATTGCATTATAAATAATTTCAAAACATTTCTTTGGTCAATATATCATTTTTAATCCTATTAGGATTTAATTATTTCACAAATTAGCCAATTTGGAATTATTTGGCTATAATTACAATAATTTTGCAATTATAGCCTAATTATACATTTTATACCATTTTAATTCAATAGTTAGTCATCTTATATTTTTTATATTAGTTAATTGCCTTAATTTCACCTATTTAACATTAATTTCATTTTTTGTAACTATTAGCTATTTTTATTAATTATTTATCTATTTAATTGGGTATTTAACAATTAGCCCCTTCCTATTTAAATTATAGCCTAACTTAATTTAATTTCAGCCTATTGGAACCCGCCCAATACCCAGGCCCAATTCACTAAAGATACTCGGTCCGGAATTGATTTAATCTTGGCCGNCTCACACTCATCTCTCTACTCTCTCTCTATTCAAAAACGACTTCCCTTCAGATTTTAAGTATTCTTTTATGGTTTTCTTTATGTTTAAGCCTTTTTTTTTGTGTCTGAGTTGTTTCGTTATAAAAACCCTAAAGTCTTGACTTTAATCTGTGGCTCTGAGTTTGCTTCCAACAATATGTTTATCTGTTCCATCATGTTCGCCAAGTCCTCTTGAATACTCAGTGATTTCGTGATGTTTTTACCCCATGTTGCTTGTTAGGGTTTCTGGCTGCTATTACCCATACTTACTCTGTGGTTTTACTCTATTTTGTTCATCGATACCTCTGAATCTTTACTTTTCCCTACTTGTATTATGCTTATTTAGTGATTCATGTCATGCTCTATGTAAATCCCTAATTCCGTGTGATTTTACCCTAGTTTAATTACTAGGGTTTCTGATTCTCTCACGTTGGGACTTTACTCCGTATAATCTGTGTTGATTCCTAAATCAATACTAATCCTATTTGAATCCCTAATATCCTGTGATTGATTTCCTGTGATGGTATCTTTACTAATTTCCAACCTTTAGTTATTTCTTGCCTTATTACATGACTAATTTTACTCTCAATTGATTCTCATAGTATTGCCTTGATTAAAACCTTATGAACCTGACCCCAATTTCCTACTCTGTGTTTACTATATTCGAAATCTTTCATTATTTGTTGACGATTCCTTTCCTTACTTACTACCTATTATGACTGTTTGAGATTAACTCCCTTAATTTTGGGAGTACTTGCACTAATTTTACAACTAATTGATTCTTTGAGTTCCATAATTACTGGGTTGTCTAAGTATTACCTTATTTTACCTAGCTTAAAACCACTATATATACGACTCTCATTAACAGTCTTGACACACACACAGACACAGACTGTGCTACTCTCTCTCACAACTAAACTTGGTCTCTATTCTCTCTTCTGTGCTACTTGCTACTACTTTGAGTTAGCCTGCTGCAAGCCAAGGCTTACTACTGTGCATCTCCTATCTTCTACTTTTTGTGTTACTGCTTTCTGCACCCTACTGGTATGTTCTAATTTAGATTTCAGTTCTCAAAACAATATGTTTCTATTACTAGTGCAATTCATTGTGTTCCTCATCTGTTTTTTTACTTACTATTCTACTGTTCAACATATAACTAGGATCTCAGATTCCATCTAGTAGGTCCAGTTCTTCCTTATTTGTTAGCATGCCCTTGTGTGTTCCAAACATGCCTTCATGTAAACCTTTCTGTTTATGCTTGGTAGACTCTACTATATTTGGTCTTGTTATGATAATTCCATGCTCTACTGTGTCCCCAATTCCCTGAATCCCTAGGAATTCCTAATTGTGGGCTGCCTACTACATGCTTGTCATTTTGTGATCTATGTGTCCCCAATCCCTGATACCCCCTGCGTGAAAGTTTGGGTGCTGAACCTGTCTTGGTTCTTTGTTCCATGTGTAATGATTGAACCTGTTTGATTTTGAGGATGGTCTATTACCCTGCTCTTCTCAAATCTGTTTAATTAAGACAACTCTCTCTCCTAATTTTTTTTTAAAACAACTATTTCTATTGAGTCTTTCTTTTCAAAAGAAAACTATTTTCTTACTTAAACTCTTCCAAAACTATGTTGAGCACTCTCACCCTACTCTTAGACTACTAGGTTTTGCCCTTTGTGTGAGGATTACTTTGGGACCTTGAGCTCCCTCTGAACTTTGACACACAAGAGCTGGCCTTTCCACACTGCACTTATAGCCTGTTTGGCCAGTCTTTGTTTTTGGGCCAAAAGTGCTTTTTTGGCCAAAAGCACTTTTGGCCAAAAAATGAGGTGTTTGGCCAAGCATTTGGAAGGAAAAAAGTGCTTTTGAGGAGAAGCAGAAACAATTTTTGAGAAGCAGAAAAAAGTAGCTTCTTTGTAAAAGCTCTTTTCTGAGAAGCACTTTTGAGAAAATACACTGAGAAGCAGTTTTCAAAAGTTTGGCAAAACACTAATTACTGCTTAAAAGTGCTTTTCAAATTAATTAGCCAAACACAAACTACTTCTCACCAAAAGTACTTTTTTAAAAAGTACTTTTGATAAAAGCACTTTTCAAAATAAGCTAATTTTAGAAGCTTGTCCAAACATGCTATTACTCTATCTTGGCTATGAAATATGGGTGTGAGCGCCCGGGAGCCCTTGAGGTCCTTAGGGAACTCTGACACACCCGGATTATGATAAAGGTTGTGAAACAATGCATGGCACTGAAGACCTGGACACTTGGGCCTATTATGAAGGCTCCCTATAGTTAACTTCTTCTTTTTTTACTTTTAGTTATGTAATTCATATTCAGAGGCCTGTAATGATTATGTGTAAAGTAAACTCTGGGGTTTGGATAGTGAAAATTGGTGGGTGATTTGCATGCTGTATTATAATTAAGGGTAGAGATCATGTTTCTAGGTTTACTTTTCTATATGTGCAATAGAAACCATGTTTAGGTACAACATGCCAAGCATGCCATGCATATCATGTTACTTAGGATTTATGAGTATTGTATTCAGCATCTCATTAGAAATCCTGTTTATAAGGTTAATGATAGCAACAAAATTACCATTATGTGCTCATGTCTACCTGCTCTGAAATATCACTTAGAAATCCTGATTATAGGGTTAATGATAGCAACAAAATTACCATTATGTGCTCATGTCTACCTGCTCTGAAATATCACTTAGAAATCCTGATTATAGGGTTAATGATAGCAACAAAATTGATATTATGTCATTTTGTCAACATGTTCTGAAATGTAATTTAGGAATCCTGCCTTAGGATAAATAAATCAATGCTAATTGTTATTCATGCACTCACCATGCTGCAACCATGCTATATACGTAGAGGCCCTGCTTTAGGTAAACAACGATTAAAACTGTCATTCCTGCCTATCTCGAAACTATGCATAACTTAAATGTGCATCTAGAAATCCTGTTTAAGTTATTTTGCATCATGTGGCATTAGAGATCATGCTTTAGGGTCGTACTTATTCAATCACATCTAGTTTAAATACACATGTCTAAAACAGTCCTCCTGTTCTACAAACTGGCCAAAATTAGTCTATCTGCAACACTTAGAACTGCCTGTTATTAGGTATACGACCTAAAACTGTTATCAACTATGAATACTGCTATACGCCTAGGCAAGCCTTAGGTAGTCAACTATAAGAAATAAAACCAGATCTTTCTTTGTGATTATGTTTAACTATCAGCATATTAAAATCAGTAGTCAAGCCTGATTAGGACTCCTTCTCTGAGTTATGTAATAAATCTGACTTTGCTATTGTCACTTAGACACCATGTCTAGGATCTGAATCTGGACCTTAATTGTGTATGAGACATGCTGTCTGTCACGACCCAAAATCCTACCTCTGGTCGTGACGGCGCCCAACATCGGGGTCAGGCAAGCCCACTCGAATTACTAAGGATTCTCTATATTTAATTAAACATTTCAACATGTGCCAAGTTTTAAAGCTCAAACATAAACTGAAAAGGGTCGTTAGCCAGTTTAACCAAAAGCAGTCATAAAGAGGTACGAGCTAATACATATACAGTCCCGTAGTCCATAATAACTACCGTGTGTGTGCCAGGAACTAGTGTCACAAGTCCTACGGGCAACTAGCAGAATATACAAAAGATATACTATAACTATCCCACTGTTTGGAAGAAATAGACGGGAAATAACAAAAGAAACTCCATGGTGCTGCCGAGGATCGTCATGAGAAGCAGCTCACCGTGAAGTCTGGCCCAATCTATACTCAGAATCGAGCTCCGGTCTGATAACCAGATGCACCAGCCTAAGAACCTGTACAATTAAGTATAGAAGCGTATCATGAGTACATAATAAATATGTACCCAGTGAGTATACCGTCTAATCTCGAAGAAGTAGTGACGAGAGGTCAACTTGACACTCACTAGGGTCCAACAATATAACTAACAAGGTATGGTAACATCACTAGGCATATAAGGATGATAAAGATAGTAAACATTTAAGGTGATTGCATTTCAAATAAATTCGGTAAGTAAATAAACAATTACTTCTTAATTTTCCCCCAAAAATCTGTCATTTCAATATCCATGAAATCATTAACAATTTAACATGCCCATAAGGGATAAGGACAACCGGCCTAAGCCATCATCATAATCATATATGTGCACTGCCGAGGGTCGAACGACCCGAACTATTATATATCTTTTAATTCGCCGTGTTGTACGACCCGCTCCCATGAGAGTGGGGGAAATAACACTCCGCTCGCGGAATGTAAATTGCGAAGAGGTCAAATGCACACAAAACTTCCTTATAAATTACTTTCCAGTGAGAAATTCCTTTTAAATTATCAAATTATGTGACCTCTGGAACAAAGCTACATATAACATGAATTCATGAAGCATATATTTCATTTCGAGGAAGAATACAAGGCATGATGTGGGCCTAACTACCCGGACATAACAATAATAGCCGCTACGTACGGACTCTCGTCACTATGTACGTACGTAGCCCCACAAACATTTAACAAATAGCATTTAGATCACCTATGGGGACAATTCCCTCTTACAAGGTTAGAAAGGAGACTCACCTCGTGTCGAATCTACTTCCCGGACCAAGAACGCGCCCGAAACTCCAAACTCATCACCCAAGGACTCGAAACTAATCAAATGTTATGTAAATATATACAATTATACTCAAAAGCATGGAATTCTCCTTTTTACTTAGTCATTTCATCATTCTTGAAGAAATCCCAAAATTCACCCCCGGGCCCGCACGCTCGGATCCCGAAAATGTTCGAAGGAATCGATTACCCATAACCTAAGGATCATTAATATATAGTTTTTGTGTGAATTCATGGAAAATTTCTTGGTAATTCTCCCAATTTTCCTAAAACCTAGGTTTTTAATCTAACCCATGATTTTCCTCTAATTAGTGTGTTAATCCACCTAAAATTTCAAGTATTCAACATAAATTATAGTAGAAACCACCTACCTCTCAGTTGCTAGGTGAAATCCCCTCTTTGAAAGCTCCAAAAATCGCCCCAAGTGAAGAAAAAATTGCTAAAATGGGACTAAGTTCCGTTTAAAACTAACACTGCCTAACTGCCCCTTCAGTGCGATCGCAGCTGGGGCAATGCAATCGTGGAAGTCAATTGGTCAAGGTCCCTGAGGGTTTACTGTGCGATCGCAGAGGGGTACGTGCGATCGCGGAGAGCAAATTGGGCCAGGCCTGTGCGATTGCGGGGGAGGGGGTGCGATCGTGGAGAACAAAATTGGGCCAGGCCATAAATCACCCCTGTGTGATAGCCCATGTGATCGCACAGGGCATTTTCCATACCTCTACCAACTCTTCTGTGCGATTGCACTAATGCACCCGTGATAGCACTGAAGGAAACCAGTCAGTGAAAAATCTGGTGTTTTGGATTAAACTCCGGGGGGTCCGAAACTCACCTGAGCCCCTCGGGACCCCGTCCAAAGGCACTGGCAAGTCTGTATTCATGATACGGACTCGCTCAATTTTCTGAAAGTGAAAAAAAACAACGAAACTAAGAATTCGACCCCAAAACCAAATCAAATCAAACTTTAAACTTTGAACTTTGACCCGCCGAAACGCCCTCGGGTAATCCAAAACCCATTCCAAACGTACGCCCAAGTCCGAAAACATTATACGAAGCTACCGGAACCGTCGAAACTCGATTCCGAGGTCCTTTACTAAAATGTTGACCGAAGTCAAACTTGTCCTTAAAGGCCAACCTTAAGGAACCAAGTGTTCCTATATCACTCTAATCACTTCCGAATCCCTAACCACCCGTCCCCGTAGGTCACAAATCACCATAAGCCGCTATGGGAAGTCTTATTTAGGGGAACGGGGTCCTAATACAGAAAACAACCGGTCGGGTCGTTACATTCTCCACCTCTTAAACAAACGTTCGTCCTCGAACGGGTCTAGAATCATACCTGAAGTGCTGAATAAGTGTGGATATCTGCTCCGCATGCCCTCCTCGGACTCCCAAGTCGCCTCCTCGACTGGCTGGCCCCTCCACTGAACCTTTACGGTAGAAACTCTCTTGGATCTAAACTGGCGATCCTGCCTATCAATGATAGCAACTGGCTCCTCCTCGTAGCCCAACTTCTCATCCAACTGAATACTGGTGAAATCAACCACGTGAGAGAAGTCGGCGTGGTACCTCCGGAGCATGGATACATGAAAGACCGGATGAACTCCTGATAAACTTGGAGGTAAAGCAATCTCATAAGCAACCTCCCCAACTCGCCTCAACACCTCGAAGGGACTTATAAACCTTGGGCTCAACTTTCCCTTCTTCCCGAACCTCATGATGCCTTTCATCGGCGAGACCTTCACAGAACCTTATCTCCCTCCATAAATGATACATCACGCGCCTTCTGATCCACGTAACTCTTCTGCCTGGACTGTGCTGTGCGGAGCCTTTCCTGAATCAACTTCACTTTATCCAAAACATCTCTCACCAGGTCGGTGCCATATAACTTAGCCTCACCAGGCTCAAACCACCCGATAGGAGAACGACATCGCCGACCATACAAAGCCTCAAATGGAGCCATCTCGATGCTGGACTGATAACAATTATTGTAAGCAAACTCGCCCAAAGGCAAGAACTTGTCCCACGGACCTCCAAAGTCAATCATACATGCCTTGAGCATGTCCTCCAATATCTGAACTGTACTCTCCGACTGGCCATCAGTCTGTGGGTGAAATGCTGTGCTGAGGTCTATCTGGGTGCCTAACCCACTATGCAATGCTCTCCAGAAGTGCGAGGTGAACTGAGGACCTCGATCTGATATAATGGACACCGGCACACCGTGTAACCGGACTATCTCCCGAATGTAGATCTGGGCCAACCTCTCAGAAGTATATGTAGTAGCTACAGGAATGAAATTCGCTGATTTGGTCAACCTATCCACAATGACCCAAACCGCGTCAACCTTCCGCAAAGTCTGAGGCAACCCAACCACGAAGTCCATAGTGATGCGCTCCCACTTCCACTCAGGAATGGGCATCTGCTGAAGTAGGCCTCCTGGCCTCTGGTGCTCATACTTAACCTGCTGGCAATTAAGACACCTAACCACATACTCCACAATGTCCTTCTTCATTCGCCTCCGACAGTAATGGTGATTCAAGTCACGATACATCTTTGTAGCACCATGATGAACAGAATACCGAGAACAGTGTGCCTCCTCTAGAATCCTCTCCCTCAGGCCATCAACATTAGGAACGCATAAACGACCTGAAGTCTCAGAATACCATCCTCGCCAATAATAACCTCCTTGGCACCACCCTGTACCCCGTAGCTCTGCCAAGACGTATCATCAAATTGCCGAGCCTTAATCTCCCCCAATAACGAAGACTGAGCAACCACATGTGCTAAAACTCTACGAGGCTATGAAAGGTCTAATATCACCAGGCGATTAGCCAAGGACTGAATGTCCAAGGCTAGAGGTCTCTCCTCTGCTGCAATATAAGCCAAGCTACCCATACTTTCTGCCTTCCTGCTTAAGGCATCTGCTACTACATTTGCCTTTCCCGGATGATAAAGAATGGTGATATCATAATCCTTCAGCAACTCAAGCCATCTGCGCTGCCTCAAATTAAGATCCCTCTGCTTGAACAAGTGCTGCAAGCTACGGTGGTCTGTATACACCTCACAGGACACCCCATACAGGTAGTGCCTCCAAATCTTAAGAGCATGAATAATCGCCGCCAACTCCAAATCGTGCATATGATAATTCTTCTCATGAACCTTCAGCTGGCGTGGAGCATAAGCAATAACTTTCCCTTCCTGCATCAACACACACCCTAAGCCAACGCGTGAAGCGTCACAATATACTGTATATATCCCAGAACCGGAAGGCAATACTAAAACTGGTGCTGAGGTCAATGTTGTATTGAGCTTCTGAAAGCTAGCCTCACACTCGTCGGACCACCGGAACGGGGCATTCTTCTGAGTCAATCTAGTCAATAGGGTTGCAATAGAAGAAAACCCCTCCACAAAACGGCAGTAATAACCTGCTAGGACCAAAAAGCTCCTGATCTCTGTAGCTGAAGTAGGACGCGGCCAACTCTGAACTGCCTCAATCTTCTTAGGATCAACCTTGATACCCTGTCCGGATACCACATGCCCCAAAAATTCCACGGAATCCAACCAGAACTCACACTTGGAGAACTTAGCATATAGCTTCTGTTCCCGCAAGGTCTGGAGCACAACTCTCAAATGCTGCTCGTGCTCACCCAGGCTACGTGAGTAAATCAAGATGTCATCAATGAAGACAATGACAAAGGAATCAATATACGTCCTGAACTCCCTATTCATCAAGTCCATGAATGCTGATGGGGCATTAGTCAAGCCAAACGACGTCACGAGGAATTCATAGTGGCCATTTCTCGTACGAAAAGCAGTCTTCGGAACATCCAAGGCCCGAATCTTCAACTGGTGGTACCCCGATCTCAAATCAATCTTAGAAAACACCCTAGCACCCTGCAATTGGTCACACAAATCATCGATGCGCGGTAAAGGATACTTGTTCTTAATGTTGACCTTGTTCAATTGGCGGTAATCAATACACATCCGCATAGACCCATCCTTCTTCTGCATAAATAGGACCGGAGCACCCCACAGCGATACACTCGGCCTGATAAACCCCTTAGCCAACAACTCCTCAAGCTGCTCCTTCAACTCTTTCAGCTCCTTCAACTCTTTCAGCTCCTTCGGAGCCATATGGTACGGGGGAATGCAAATAAGCTGAGTACCTGGAGCTACATCAATACAAAAATCAATATCTCGATCCGCAGGCATGCCTGGAGGGTCTAAAGGAAATACATCAACAAACTCTCGAACAACTGGCACTAAATCAATCATCGAAGACTCGGCGGTGGTGTCCCGCACATAAGCAAGATATGCCAGACAATCCTTCTCGACCATGTGTCGAGCCTTCAAGAATGAAATAACCCGACTGGCTGCGCTAACTGAGGAACCTCTCTACTCCAGCCTAGGCGAATCAGGCATTGCTAGAGTAACTGTCTTGGCATGAAAATCTAGCACGACATGATAAGGAGATAGCCAATCCATGCCTAAAATAACCTCAAAATCAACCATATCGAGCAATAAAAGGTCCGCTCTAGTCTCGAACCCACAGAATGTAACCACACAAGACCGGTAAACCCGGTCTACCACCACAGAATCTCCCACCAGAGTGGACACATATATAGGGGAACCCAAGGACTCACGAGGAACATCTAGAAAATGAGAAAATAATGCTGAAACATATGAATAGGTGGATCCTGGATAAAATAATATTGAAGCCTCTCTACCACATACAGAGATAATACTTGTGATCATGACGTCTGAGGCCACTGCATTTGATCTGGACGGTATAACATAGAATCTAGCTGGAGCACCAGAAGACTGAGCTCCACCAGAGTGAATGGGAGCTGACTGACCTCCCCCTGACTGGCCTCCACCTCTAGGACGACCCCTACCGACCTGTCCTCCACCTCTAGGTGGCCGGACTGCTGGTGCTGGACCCATAGGCTGATAACCCTGCTGCACTGCCTTGCCCCGAAGCCTTGGACAAAACCTCTTCATATGACCTTGATCCCCACACTCATAACAACGTACAAGTACCATAGCCTGTTGCCCCAAAAAGGAACCCTGAATGGGCGGAGAGCGATGTGAATCCTCTAGCATAGCACTGAAGTAGGGACTGGAGGATCTCGGATGACTAGAATAACCACTGGGTGAACTCTGAATGGCTGGAGGGCGGTAGGAACTCTCTGGGATGGCGCTGAAATGAGGCCTCCCTAGAACACCTCGGGGGAGGGGGGGAAGGGGGGAGGGGTGGTGGAGGTGCTGAATTTGAAGGCCTGCTAGGATGACCACTACCAAACTGACTCTGCCCCTAGCTGGGGCACCTCTGAAATCTACGGAGAATCTAGCCCTTTTGTCCTGTTGCCCCTACTCCCTGCCCCTCGACCGATACCCCTCGATCATGCAGGCAGTCTTCACCACGAGCTGATAAGGAGTACCCATCTCCACCTCTCGGGCCATGGTGGCCCTAATACGTGGATGCAACCCAGCCACAAATCTCTGTACTCTCTCAGCATCAGTAGGTATTATCATGAGTGCATGGTGAGATAACTCTGAAAATCTAGCCTCATAGTCTGTCACTGACATCTGACCCTGCTCTAGTTGCTCAAATTGATACCGCAACTCTTCCCTCTCAGGGGGTGGGATATATCTGTCCAGAAATAGATGGGTGAACTGCCCCAAAGTAATAGGAGGAGAATCTGGTGGCCTGCTGAGAATATAGGACTGCCACCACATGCGAGCTCTGCCCTCCAACTGAAAGGTAGTGAAATCCACTCCATGGGACTCTAGTATCCTCATGTTGTGCAGGGACAGACTGCACCACATGCGAGCTCTGCCCTCCAACTGAAAGGTAGTGAAATCCACTCCATGGGACTCTAGTATCCTCATGTTGTGCAGTCTGTCCCTGCACCTGTCAATGAAATCCTGGGCATGCTCGCCTAGTGCAACCCCTAAGACTTGAGGGTGCAATCGAGTCCATCTATCCAATAACTTTTGCGGATCGCCGTTCGCAGCTGGTCTGAGCTCAGGTGCTGCCTCTATAGGCTGGACCCCACCCACGGTTAGTGTGCCCGGGGTATGATGTGCTGCTGCTGCCTGACATGCAGCCTGGGCGGTAGGAGTCTGGGATCCTCCCTCCGCGTGAGATGTGGCAGGATCTGCTGGAAATAAAATAGCCTGAGACATAGTGTGCATAATCGCATCATGCGGCCCATGACCTCCTGGAAGCCTGACGCCGTCATAAAGTCCACTGGAGAAGGATCTGCTGGGGGAACCCTGCCTTGATCCTCTATGATAGGGTCCTCCTATGGTGGTGCAACCGGAATAGCTCTGGGATTCCCTCGTCCCCTACCTCGGGCCGGTGCCCTCCCCCGACCTCTGCCACGACCTCAGACGGCGAGGGTAGCGGCATCTCCCAGGTCTAGAACATCAGCTGCGCGCGTCCTCACCATATGTGAGAGAATAGAAGGGTAAGATTTATTATACCATCGACTGCACGATAGAATATGAGTAAAGATAAGTTTCCTAACACCTTATAGCCTCCTGAAGATAAATACAGACGTCTCCGTACTGATCCGCAAGACTCTACTGGGTTTGCCCGTGACTTGTGAGACCTACGTGAACCTAGAGCTATGATACCATGTTGTCACAACCCAAAATCCTACCTCAGGTCATGACGGCGCCCAACACCGGGGTCAGGCAAGCCAACACTCGAATTACTAAGGATTCTCAATATTTAATTAAACATTTCAACATGTGCCAAGTTTTAAAGCTCAAACATAAACTGAAAAGGATAGTTAGCCAGTTTAACCAAAAGCAGTCATAAAAAGGTATGAGCTAATACATATACAGTCTCTCAGTCCATAATAACTACCGCATGTGTGCATGAACTAGTGTCACAAGTCCTACGGGCAACTAGCAAAATATACAAAAGATATACTATAACTATCCCACTCTCTGGAAGAAATAGACGGGAAATAACAAAAGAAACTCCATGGTGCTGCCGAGGATCGTCAGGAAAAGCAGCTCACCGTGAAGTCAGGCCCAATCAATACTCAGAATCGAGCACCGGTCTGATAACTAGATGCACCAGCCTCAGAACCTGTACAATTAAGTACAGAAGCGTAGCATGAGTACATAAGTGAGTATCCCGTCTAATCTTGAAGAAGTAGTGACGAGAAGTCGACTTGACAATCACTAGGGTCCAACAATATAACTAACAAGGTATGGTAACAACAGTAGGCATATGAGGATGATAAAGATAGTAAACATTTAAGGTGATTGCAGTTCAAATTAATTATGTAAGTAAATAAACAATTACTACTTCATTTTCCCCCACAAATATTTCATTTCAATATCCATGAAATCATTAACAATATAACATGCGCATACGGGATAAGGACAACAAGCCTAAGCCATCATCATAATCATATATGTGCATTGCCGAGGGTCGAACGGCCCGAACCATTATATATCTTTCAATTCGTCGTGTCGTACGGCCCGCTCCCATGAGAGTGGGGAAAATAACACTCCGCTCGCGGAATGTAAAACACATGCACACAAAATTTTCTTATAAATTACTTTCCAGTGAAAAATTCCTTTAAATTATAAAATTCGGTGACCTCAGGAACAAAGCTACATATAACATGAATTCATGAAGAATATATTTCATTTCGAGGAAGAATACAAGGCATGATGTGGGCCTAACTACCCGTACATAACAATCATAGTCGCTACATACGGACTCTCGTCACTATGTACGTACGTAGCCCCACAAACATTTAACACATAGCATTTAGATCACCTATGGGGACAATTCCCTCTTACAAGGTTAGAAAGGAGACTCACCTTGTGTCGAATCTACTTCCCAGACGAAGAACGCGCCCGAAACTCCAAACTCGCCACCCAAGGACTCGAAACTAATCAAATGTTATGTAAATATATCAAATTATACTCAAAAGCATGGAATTCTCCTATTTACTTAGTCATTTCATCATTCTTGAAGAAATCCCAAAATACACCCCCGGGCCCGCACGCTCGGATTCCAATTTTTTTTTAAGGAATCGATTAGCCATAACCTAAGGATCATTAATATATAGTTTTTTTGTGAATTCATGGCAAATTTCTTGGTAATTCTCCCAATTCTCTTAAAACCTAGGTTTTTAATCTAACCCATGATTTTCCTCTAATTAGTGTGTTAATCCACCTAGAAGTTCAAGTATTCAACTTAAATTATAGTAGAAACCACCTAACTCTCAGTTACTATGTGAAATCCCCTCTTTGAAAGCTCCAAATATCGCCCCAACTGAAGAAAAAATGGCTAAAATGGGACTAAGTCCCCTTTTAAACTAACACTACCTAGCTGCCCCTTCAGTGCGATCGCAGCTTGGGAAGTGCAATCGCGGAAGTCAACTGGTCAAGGTCCCTGAGGGTCTACTGTGCGATCGCAGAGGGGTACGTGCGATCGCGGAGAGCAAATTGGGCCAGGCTTGTGTGATTGCGGGGGAGGGGGTCCGATCGCGGAGAGCAAAATTGCGCCAGGCCATAAATCACCCCTGTGCGATAGCCCATGTTATTGCACAGGGCATTTTCCATACCCCTGCCAACTATTTTGTGCGATCGCACTAATGCACCCGCGATCGCACTGAAGGAAACTAGTCAGTGAAAAATCTAGTATTTTTGATTAAACTCCGGGGGGTCCGAAACTCACCTGAGCCCCTCGGAACCCCGTCCAAAGGCACTGACAAGTCTGTATTCATGATACAGACTCGCTTGAATTTTTGGAATGTAAAAAACAACAACGAAACTAAGAATTCTACCCCAAAACCAAATCAAATCAAAGTTTGAACTTAAAGTTCTAGAATTCGCTTTCAATGCGCCAAACCAACCTATACTACTCGGAATGATACTAAATTTTGCAGGCAAGTCATAAATGACATAACAGAACTATTTCCGATCTCCGAATTCCGTTCAGACCTCGCTAACACAAAAACACGTTCCAAACCGAATTTCAAACTTAAGAAAACTCAAATTTCGATATTGGGCACCGAAGCGCCCCCGGGTCATCCAATACTCATTCAGAACATACGCCCAAGTCCGAAATCAT
The DNA here is from genome assembly GCA_005239495.1 of Nicotiana undulata. Taxonomy (NCBI): domain Eukaryota; kingdom Viridiplantae; phylum Streptophyta; class Magnoliopsida; order Solanales; family Solanaceae; genus Nicotiana; species Nicotiana undulata. Next base: position 42,678 of record ML294770.1, on the reverse strand, counting down.
TATACGAAGCTACCCGACCGTCAAAACTCGATTCCGAGGTTGTTTACTAAAAATGTTGACCGAAGTCAAACTTGGCCTTAAAGGCCAACCTTAAGGAACCAAGTGTTCCTATATTACTCTAAACACTTCCGAATCCCGAACCACCCGTCCCCGCAGGTCACAAGTCATCATAAGCCGCTATGGGATGTCTTTTTTAGGGAATGGGGTCCTAATACGCAAAACGACCGGTCGGGTCGTTACACTTTCTATGTGTATTGTGTGTGGAGGAATACTTGAGCCTTTATATGCTTTTCCACGCATTTCCCCTATCTGGAGTCCTACTTGTTTATTATATGTCGCCTTAGCATTTTCACCGTTAAAAACCTGAGGGTCTGCCTAGCACCTCCCTTATAGGATACAAGTCCCAAAATCCTCCGGGGCTGATAGGAAAGGGACGGCTAACAACATGCAATAGAGTCCGTGACCAACACGCGCTTTAGTTACCTTCACGGGGTGGGAAAGGGTAGAATATGGACATGATGACCGGTGCGCTAATGCAACGTGTAGCCCCTCTTTGAGGAGTGTCATACCGGGTATTGCATTGATGTGATCCATATTATAAACAAACCTAGGACATCCCTTTACTCTTCATAAAGTGTGTTTAGATTGCAATTCTCTTAATAAGCTAATTTCTCATTAACTGTCTTTTCAAAACACATGTGCTTAGACCTAAATCCCCTATTATTAGAGCCTTACTTGATTATTTGCTAAACTGTACAAATTCACAAAAGCTGTTTTACTGGGAACCACACTTGTGGATCCTGAGGGGTGCCTAACACCTTCCCCTTATGATAATTTCGAGCCCTTACCCTGTCTCTGGTTATCAACGTAGTTATAAATGAATCCCTTTGGTGCCCTAACGCACCTCAAACTTGTTAGGTGGAGACTCTCCAAAAACGCAAAACCCCTTTCCCAAAAGGAACGAGTTGTCTCAACCAAATGTCATAAACTCGGAGTCCGCGAGGAAAAAAGGGGTGCGACAGGGGCTGGGCCGTTGTTCTTCCCAATCGCATAGAAGGGGTCGAGATCGTGTGGGTTTATGTTCCGTTGAGTCGCGATTGCGTAGGGTATTTTTGTGGGACAGGAGAATTGTTATTCGCGATCGCGTGGGAACTCCCGCGATCGCAGTGAGTTAATTACCTGGGCAGTATTAAAAAGCCAATTTGCGACCCTTCTTCACTTTCCACCATTGTTTGAACGGGTTTGGAGCTTTTGAGAGGGATTTTTGAGGAAACCAAAGGGAAATCACTTGGAGGTAAGATTCTTGACTTCATAACTCGATTATATATGATTAAAGACCTAATCAGTGGTGATAATTTGGGGGAAATCGGTGTTAAAAAGGGGTAATTAGGGCTTGAGATTAAGAGACCTTCTAATGGGGATTTGAAGGGTCATTTGGACTCTGATTATAGTGTTCTTGATATGTACAGACTCGTGAGAGGATGAAGATCATTTTGGTATAAATTTTATCGAGTCCCGAGACGTGGGCCCGGGGGTAGTGTTTGGCCAATTTCGGGATTTTTGAGTACTTTTAAAAAATTTCGATTGGGTTTCATTCCTTGGCATATTATGATGGTATAAATCTGATTTTTGGTAGATTTGGAGCACTCTGAGGTCGAATTTAGAGGCAAAGGCACTGTAGAGTAGTATTTTAGCCGGTTTTGAGGTAAGTAATGTTTCCAAACTTGGAACTGAGGGTTCGAAACCCCAAATTACCTGATATATGATGTTAATTAAGGTAGCGCACATGCAAAGTGACGGGCGTGCGGGTGTAAACCGAATGTTTGTGGCCTGGCTCATCCCATGGCACTGCCCAAAGGATATTTTGGGCCGAAACTTGTACTGTGAAGGTTGTAATTACCTTGAACCTATTAGAAATCATTTCAAGTATAAATGATAGGTCTTCACGCAATATGTTCAGACTCGAGTGGTCAGTTATTCCTATCTCTATTTGTAACTAATTGCTTCCATGTACTCAGTCCTGTTATAGCATATGTTTCATGCCGCAGTCTCAGTATTCGTTAGATTACATACATGTTATCATTGTTTTGGGCTTGTTCTTATACCTGTGAGCCTCGAGAGTAATAATGTAAAGTATTGACTGAGTGAGGACGAGAGCCTGATATTGAGATAGTTATGAGATCGGACTGCACACCGCAACGATCCTCGAATCATGCCTTCGTTGGCTTGATATAGCGCTTGGGCTTACAAGAGCCCCTCAGGAGTCTTTACACCCCCAATGAGGACACAAATATTGAGGGATGGATCTTCCTTGGACATGGACCTTGTTCGAAGTTATTGATATATATTGAGGGATGGATCGTCCTTGGGTATGGATCTTTTCCTAGTGATATGTTCCATAGATAGATCTTCTCCGTGGGGCCAGACTGGCCTTTTCCTCAGACTGAGTGACTACGTCATTTTTTATTTATGTATAATCCGGGATGGACTTTCCCTGGGCCTGAGGACCAATTCCAGTACTTAGTGGACTTACTTGTGAGAGTTTGGGATACTTACCATTTCTGGTTTCTTGTGATCATATGCTGGCATGTCGATCATACAGACATATTTGGTGCATTCTGTTTAAACTCAGTTATGTTACTGCCATGTCCAATATTTATATACTGTTACTTGTAAATATAGGAGGTTTAGTCCGTCACTACCTCTCAGCCCATATTTTGGGTTCGTTACTTCTGAGTTGGTGTACTCACGTAACCCCCTGCACCTTGTGTGCAGATCCAGGTACATTGGGATCCGACTCGTGTCATTGAGTAGCTTTCACAGTTTCCATCAGAGTTATTGAGGTAGCAGCTGGCGACCATGATCTCGTCATCTCTTTCTTACTCTACCTGTTGTTATTTATTTTCGAGACTATGTTGTCCATTCCTATTTTATTTACTATATGTAGTAGCTCATGACCGAGTGACACTGGATATGGGGTTGTAGAATTTAGATTGTGGTTTTTCATATATCGCTTCAAACTTCAAAATTGTTATTATTATTATCCACAGACTTGTTAAAAATGATATTTTTCTAGTAATTGAGTTTAACTTAGATGGAAATGGGTGGCTTGCTTGGTTCCACGACATGAGCCATCACGACTTCAGAATTGGGTCGTGACAAGTTGGTATTAGAGCCCTAGATTGAATAGGCCTCACCAGTCATGAGCAGGTTCAGTAGAGTCTTGCGGATTTGTACGGAGATGTCTGTACTTATCTTTGAGAGGCTACAGAACCCTTAGGAAATATTCCACATTGTTGAATTCTATCGTGCGACTCTGTTGAATTCTAGAACTAAACTTCTGTTGTTTTCAGTCTCTCACAGATTGTGAGGAATCGTGCTACCGTTCATAGTGATTAGACACCAACAGGACCAACCAGAGGTTGAGGCCGTTGTCGAGGCCGTGGTAGAGGGAGGGTTGCAGCCCGCTCAGTTGCCGGGGCAGCACCTGTTCACCCTCCTATTGCTCAAGATCAGGTCCCCGCAGCGGAGATCTCAGAGGCTCAGGCACCAGTAGTGCCCATTGTGATTTTGGGTCTTTAGGAGACCCTAGCCCAGATTCTGACAGTGTGCACCAGTTTGGCACATGCCGTCGCTATGTCTAATGCCGCTATTTCTCAGGCCGGGGGAGGCACTCAGACTTCAGCTGCCCGGACACCTGAGTAGGTCACCTAGGGGCTTCAGACACCTGGGGCAGCTCCAGTTCAGCTGCTTGCCCCGGTGTAGGATTATGTGGTCCCAACTTTGGCAGATGATGAGCAGCATAGGCTGGAGAGATTCAGCAGACTCCATCCTCAGACTTTTAGTGGTACTGAGGACGAGGACGCCCAGGCCTTCATGGAAAAGTGTTAGAGGATACTACGCACAACAGGGATATTAGAGGCAAGCGGGGTCCCATTTACTTACTTCCAGTTTTCTGGAGCTGCACTTGCTTGGTGGGAGGCCTATGAGAGGCGTAGACCCGCTGATGCAGCGGCCGTTACATGGAACCAGTTCTCCATTCTCTTTTTGAAGAAATATATACCGCAGTACCGCATAGAAGAGCTGCGAAGAGAGTTCAAGCAGCTGTGTCAGGAGGACATGACCGTGACGCAGTATGAGATGAGGTTCTCTGAGTTGGCCTGTCATGCTATCTGGATAGTTCCCACAGATAGAGAGAGGATCAGGAGGTTTGTTGATGATCTCACTTACCAGCTTCAGATTTTTCTGACCAGGGAGAGGATATTTGGCGCTTCTTTTGAGGAGGTAGTTGACATAGCCAAGGGGATTGAGTAAGTTCGCCGCCAGGAGCGGGTTTAGAGGGAGGCCAAGAGGCCTCTAGGATCTGGTAGCTATGGTAGTGTTCACTAAGGAGGTCAGTCCCAGCACTACAGAGGCCGTTCATTTAGGCCTCCTCAGCCAGTCCGCCAAGCCTACAATGGTGCTTCATCAGGAAATGGTCCCCATAGATCTTACTCAGGTCATTCCTCATTCAGCGCCCTCCCAGCCCAAAGTTCATCTCGGCCACTATCAGTTCAGGGTTCTTCAGCACATGGCTTTTCTAGCAGCTATTCTGGTTCTAGGGGTTCCCTTCAGTCCCCACCGTCTTTTGCTGAGAGGGGTTGCTTCGAATGTGGGGATCCGGGTCATATCAAGAGGTATTGTCCCCGTCTTTCTGGTAGTTAATTTCAGCAGAGGAGCCAACCTCTAGCTTCAGCACCAGTTTCTACACCACCCGCTCAGGCAGCTAGGGATGGAGGCCAGTCAGTCAGAGGCCGCCCTAGAGGGGGAGGTTGATCATGTGGAGGGCAAGCTCGTTTCTATGCACTCCCAGCCAGACTAGATTCCATAGCTTCAGATGCAGTGATTACACGTATAATCTTAGTCTGCCACCGAGATGCTTCGGTATTATTTGATCCTGGTTCCACGTATTCATATGTTTCATTATACTTTGCTCACTTCTTGGATATACCCCGTGAGTCCTTGATTACATTTGTTCATGTGTCGACTCCGACAGGCAATATTGTTGTGCTGAACCGGGTGTACCATTCTTGTGTTATATCTATTGGGGGTCTGGAGACCCGGGCAGATATGTTATTGCTTAGCATGGTTGACTTCGTTGTGATATTGTGCATGGATTGGTTATCTTCGTGCCATGTTGTTCTTGACTGTCACACCAAGACCGTGACCTTTGCTATGCCCGGATTGCCGATAATTAAGTGGAGAGGTTAAGTGAAGTATGTGCCTAGTAGGGTGATTTCATACTTGAAGGCTCAACGTATGAATGGGAAGGGATGTGAGTCTTATCTGGCTTTTGTGAGGGATGTTAATAGTGAAACGCCTTCTGTTGATTCTGTTCCTGCGGTCCGTGATTTTTCGGACGTATTCCCTGTAGACCTGCCAGGCATGCCACCTGATAGGGACATTCATTTTGGTATTGACTAGGTGCAAGGCACCCAGTCTATCTCTACCCCACCTTATCGTATGGCACCAGCAGAGTTCAAGGAATTGAAGTAGTAGCTTCAGGAACTCCTAGATAAAGGGTTCATTCAGCCTAGTGTGTCACCTTAGGGTGCACCGATATTGTTTGTGAACAAGAAGGATGATTCTTTGCGCATGTGTATTGATTATCGGCAACTGAACAAGGTTACGGTGAAGAACCGGTATCCGTTGCCTCGTATTGATGACTTGTTTGACCAGCTTCAGGGAGCTAGAGTGTTCTCCAAGATTGACTTGAGGTCCGGGTATCATCAGTTGAAGATTCGGGATTATGACATTCGGAAGACTGCTTTCAAGACCGGATATGGACACTATGAGTTCCTTGTTACGTCATTTGGGCTGACCAATGCCCCAACAACCTTTATGCACCTGATGCATATTATGTTTTAGCCTTATCTTGATTCTTTCGTCATTGTGTTCATTGATGACATCCTGGTGTATTCTCGTAGCCAGGAGGAACATGCTCAACATTTGAGGGTTGTGTTGCAGAGGTTGAGGGAGGTGAAGCTTTATGTAAAATTCTCCAAGTGTGAGTTTTGGCTTGGTTCAGTAGCTTTCTTGGGGCACGTAATGTCCAGTGAGGGTATTCAGGTTGATCCGAAGAAGGTTGACGTAGTGTAGAGTTGGCCCAGACCATCCTCAGCTACAGAGATTAGGAGCTTCCTTGGTTTGGCGGGATATTACCGTCGCTTTGTAGAGGGGTTCTCTTCTATTGCTTCACCCTTGACCAGATTGGCCCAGAAGGGTGCTCCATTCAGATGGTCCGATGAGTGTGAGGAGAGCTTTCGGAAGCTCAAGTCAGCACTGACCACAGCTCCAGTATTGGTTTTGCCTACAGGTTCGGGTTCTTATACAGTCTACTCTGATGCTTCTAGAGTTGGCTTAGGATCGATATTGATGCAGGACGGTAGGGTGATTGCCTACGCGTCTAGACAGTTGAAGGTGCACGAGAAGAATTATCTAGTACACGATCTTGAGTTAGCTGCCATTGTTCATGCCTTAAAGATTTGGCGCCATTATTTGTATGGAGTACAGTGTGAGATATTCACCGACCATCGTAGTTTGCAGTATCTGCTAAGGCAGAAGGACTTTAATTAGCGTCAGAGGAGGTGGTTGGAGCTTCTCAAGGACTATGACCTCACTATTTTATATCATCCGGGGAAGGCCAATGTAGTGGCCGATGCTTGAGTCACAGAGCAGAAAGTTTGGGGAGTCTAGCCTACCTTTTAGCAGCAGAGCAACCTTTAGCACTTGATATTCAGGCTTTAGCGGGTCAGTTGGTAAGATTGGATTTGTCAGAGCCTCCGCGGGTGTTAGCTAGCATGGCTTCCAGTTCTTCTCTTTATGATCAGATTAGAGCACGCCAGTATGATGACCGAAACATGTTAGTTCTCCAAGACAGGTTCCGTCGAGGTGATGCCAGGGATGTGACTATTGGTGATGACGGAGTTATGAGGATTCAGGGCCGTATTTGCATACCTAACATGGATGGGCTTCGATAGTTGATATTAGCAGAGGCCTATAGCTCGCGGTATTCCATCAATCCGGGTGTCGCGAAGATGTATCAGGATCTAAGTCAACAGTATTGGTGGAGGCGGATGAAGAGATATATTATTGAGTATGTAGCCCGGTGTCTCAACTGCCAGCAGGTCAAGTATGAGCACCAGAGGCCAGGTGGATTACTTCAGACACTACAAGAAATTGGATTTTTAGCGGCAACATATAGCGGCGACCAAAAATGTTGCTACAGAAGTTGCACCTTTAGCAGCGACTTTAGAAGTCGCTACTACTGTCCATTATTTAGCAGCGACTTTTATGAGGTCGCCTCTAATGTGGCTGAAATTTTCGGTACCCTCTAAAACTAAAATTTTGGCTCCATATTATTTGTAACGACTTTAAAATGTTGCCTCTAAATCGTTATTTTAGCGACTGGGTCGCCACTGAATCTCTTTTATATTAATTAAAAAACAAAAATTATACGTTTAAACAAAAGGGTTGTCTCTCGTCTCTCAAAACAGAACCAGTATACGCGTTATGTCTCTCTCTCTCTCTCTCTCAAAACTCTCCTCCCTCTCTCTAAAATAGCCAGTGCTAAAATCCTTAATTTTCCCTCAAATTAGGGATTATCTGCTACAAATCTATGAAATCAAGATAAGAAACTCAGCAATTATCAGGTTTGTGGTCAAATCCCCAATTTCCCCCTTTTTCTTTTAACGAAAAATGATGTGCTCATCTGATTTATCTCATATAATTACCTATTTTTTTCTTAATCTCAGCGATTTTTCTGAGTTTGGTGCATATTTTTGACCGAAACCCATATTAATTTTTATATAAATTTATGTTTTTTTTTATAAGGATTCTTTATTATGTAAGGTAAAATCATGAACATACAACTAGGGATTATCAGTATTTCAGTGATTTTACATTTGTATTATTATATTTTATCTAGAATTTCTCTGAACCATTTGATAATTTACAGGAATACCAAAAAAAATCATACAGAAAGACCCATTTGTAGCCGATTTGGTAATTTTCAGTCTTGAATGAACTCTCGCCTATCTCCTTTTTTGGGTTAGTTTAAAGCTTCTACTTGAGATACCTATTGCATGTTGGTATTCTTCTTGAATGATTGACTGATTAATTGTTTCAGTCTCGAGGCGACTTGGATGCTTTTATTTTGATTTTTGCTTATTATATTTGTGAAAATGATGTGTTTATTACTATGGATAATTAGACCTTGAAAATCTGCCTCCCTAGTAAATTCTACTATGAATAACATGTTCTCCCCTCCCTGACCAGTGCAATTTGTTGTTGTTGTTGAATGACATGTCCCTAGGTGTTGGATTAATTTAGCCTCTGCAAATTAGCAGAACTTTAGAGTATATTTTTTTGGGAACCAAATAAATACTAAGTACTAAAAACAAGAAAGTGCTAAATTCTGCAACGAATTTCAATTCAGGTAACTAGCGTGGCTATATTTGTTGAAACATCAACCCTAAGATAAAAATGCAGGTAGCATAGAATCAGGAGTGTTGCTGAAATTTTGTATTTTATTTATAACTTTTCAACTACTTTTTACCTGATTTATACGATTAGCATTATAAAATGAAAAGGGATGCTTCTTGTAAGTTGTTACTGGATAATTATTCTCTAATAAATAGTTGAATACATAACCCGTTAGCTGATTGTATATTTTATATCAAGTTTCGTGCAGTGATAGTTATGCCTATATTTTAAACTCCATTTTTTTGGAGTCATCCAGATTTTCACTTTATCTTCTTTTGCCATTTGCAGTAATCTAAGGAGGTTACCAGTTATTAATTTGAATTTGTAAAAATAGAAAACCTAAAGTGGAGAAAAGAGAGTGAAGACTGAGGAGAAAAGGCAGGCACAACAATGGTGTTTACATTATTTTTGTTATCTATATTGTGGTGGAAGCTTCCTGAAAAGCTTATTTTATACACTGGACACTGTTATAGATGGACTTTATATATATATATATATATATATATATATATATATATATATATATATGTATGTATGTATGTATGTATATGTTGTTACGTCTTTCTTACTCGTAATGATATGCCAATAGAGGCTCTTTATGTGGTATTTGTAACCAAATGTTTAAATAATATACAATATAGATAATTTAATTTATAGTGTCATTTGTGATATCACAAAGATAGAGATTGTAGGTTGGAATAGAAATCAATGATTTTACGTTTTTTTGTCACACTTAATGTTCTGTGATAATGAATTCGGATGTTCCTTGAAACACTATTTACTTTCGTTCTTATATTTGCTTTCACCCTTCTATTTCTAATATAGTCAACTTAAAGAACTGTGTAAATGCACTTCTTACAATAAAGCTAAACGTACTGTCTGTCCACAGGTTTACATGTCAGTTTTTACTTGAGTTAATACAGTTGAAAGTAAAATTTACTACATTTGTATTTGTACTTGGCATACAGAAGTCACAGTTAACTTGCGCAGATTGGTGACTGGTAATAATGAGGAACTCAAGACTAAAATCATCAATCTATGACATTTTACCCCTACATGGCCCGCTATTCTGGTGTTGATGCTACCAGAAGAAGACTGTTGGCCTTATTTCTATTAGAAGGGAATCAAGTCTAATATACTTAACTTTGTTCACAAATACTCTATTTGTCAGAGGAATAAACATGACACTGCTACTTCATTTGGGTTGCTACAAATACTTCCTATTCCTGCACATTATTAGACATATATTAACATAAATTTCATAGAAAGATTGCTCAAGTCTACGGGTAAATAAGTGACCTGAGTTATTATGGATAGGATAACAAAGTATGATCATTTTATTTCTCTTACACTGTTCAGTCACTTATTCAAGTTTTCCTGAACCATATATTCAAGCTTCATGGATACCGTCACAAAGAAATATATAAGTTTAAGTGACTGGATGTATGATAAGTTTAAGTGACTAAATGTATGATCAGTTTAAGCGATTGAACTTGGTTGATATAATACAACTATCTTCTGCCGCGAGGTGGATTTAAGTGACTAAATCTATTTGTTTAACTTCTGAATAGATATTTCAAGAACTTATAGTTCTGAGTAGCAAAATCAAAGACTGAATGTATGATAAGTTTAAGTGACTGAATGTATGATAAGTTTAAGTGACTGAACTTGGTTGACATAATACAACTAACTTCTGCCGTGAGGTGAATTTAAGTGACTGAATGTATTTGTTTAACTTCTGAATAGATATTTCAAGAACTTATAGTTCTGAGTAGCAAAATCAAAGTTAGGTCTCCCTAACCAGGTTTTGATTTCTTTCAGGTTTCAAGCTAACACGAATTAAAGTTTGAGTTTGGATTAAACGGCTAGAAGGACTCTCGTTTGGTTTGCTGCTCCAAAGAAGTTTAGTGAGCCCTGACATCTCTTCTCTTTCAAACCATCTAATTAAAATCGTGATTATTCTGTTGTTTTCTATTATTTATGATAAGTTTAGTAAGTTGTCTTTATGTGTTTGTCATTAGTTCATGATTGAATATCAAACTTTAGAGTTATATGCTTCTTTATCAATCTGAAATCATAATCATGTGCTAATCAAACGTGCTGCTTGCCCTGCATATCCTACTGCTCCTTTGCTTGTTTCTAAGGTGACATATTTTGCTTCTGTAGCTTTCTTCCCTATATAGCTTGCTGCATTCTTACTCAGTCCTGCTGCATTGTCCTGGGCTTCCTCTGTGTTTTTTAGGGTGTAATCATTAGCCTGATGTGCTGATTGTTCTGGGCTGCTCTCATGACCAGAATGCAATAGGTAATTTAATCTTAATGTTTTTATATAGTCCAAGAACAACTGGCTGCTTACCTTATGCATCTAGACCGATATTCTGATGTACTTAATACTCTACTAGAGTTAGTTCTTAGCCATGTTGTTAGCCAAATGTGTTTCCCTGCTATTGTTCCTGTTAATGCAGCATTCTTTGTGCTGTTTGTTGTTGCATTTTACAGGAGACTTCTTCATTGTCCTAATTTGCTCCAATTGCTTTCCTTCTGCCTGACTCCCTGTATGACTTGGTATTGTGTAGCTTGAAATACACTTCCAACTGATCTGTCCAGCATATTTGTACCTACTGTGGCCATCAGTGAATCTGCCTTTTCAGCATGGATGTTGTTGTTGCTCTATGTATATACTTAGTTAGATTTCTTCCTTTGATAATGAGGTGTTAACCTCCTCCTGATTCTCTCCAACCTCCTGAACTGATGCTGCGTTGAGGATTTGGTACTTTTACGTGATTAGTTTGTGAATCTGTTAAATATTTGCCAAATTCAAGCATGAACCTTCCTTAGTCTAGTTTGTAAAATGCAAGCATGAACCTGCCTTAGTCTAGTTTGTGATGTATCCTTGCCTAGTTATCTGGTCACTTGATAAACTAAACTAAATAATTTGATATCAAGCCATTCACATGTAATAATCAATATTTGCATTGTGTTATCTCTTAATACTAGTACTTGTGTTTGTTTAGTAGAGCAATCCTACTTTTGTCAAATAGTGTCTCTTAGTATTATGAAAGAGTAAATATTGAATTGCTGCCAACTATGGTGAAAATTGGAACCACACATCATATTTGGAATCTCTTCTTCCTGTTGTAGTTTTTGGTAAACTATAAGAGCTCCTCCATCATTAGTGTAAGTTTTCCTCTTAAACTTATTTCTCCACTGCACCCTGACTTGGGTTTTGTCCTTTTGTATCACCTGAGTCAAACTCTCATCACTCTTAACCTTCTAGCTAAAGCAGAAGAAAGCGAGAGTAAGGTTAGAAGTTAGAATTTAAAAAGTTTCTAGTATAAATTGACTTTTGTATTTGATGAAACTTTCCACTTAATTGTTCTGAAATTTCTATTCTATTCCAGTCAAGGTCACCTCTATATATTGAAAGGGTTTGGTACCATAAACAAGCGTGTTTACTTTTGCTTAATGCATAAAGGAGTCCAGTTTCAGTGACTAATTAGGGACCACAATATATATATATATATTCCTTGGTTGACTTGTTTTATTTTGATCCTTGTCTCTTCATAAGAATTACCAGGAATATGGTGTTGTTCTTCTTTACATTATTACATAAAGAAATGAGCATAGACACTTGTGAAAATCAGGCGAGATGGCAAACTCTGCTGTCATTTTTGTGTTGCTTAGGCCTTTTGTGTTGTGACTGGCATTTAGCATGTTCAAGGCTCTTTATGCTCAATTAAGTTTTTTTGGAGACCTTGTCCCCTAACTTGTCCAAATTGTAATGTTGTTGCAACTCTGCCCCAGCAATTTGTACTTGTGCAAGCCTTCCCTGATTGCATACACTCGTGTTTGTTTAAGTGAAATTGAATTCTCTATCGCACTTCATTTTTAACTCAAATTGTTGAAACTCTACTGTAGCCTTATTGTGTTGGAATTCTATTTTCTATCGTTGGTTTTTGCTGTTTTGTATTAGTACTGGTTGCTATTTTGTAACTATTTTTGTTGCTATTTTGTAATTTACTTTGGTTGCTATTTTTTTGGGCTATAAAGTGATAATGTGTCTTTTTTTTTGTATAATAACAGGGAGGAGGTTCTTGAACATGGAGACAACCAAGAAGGGCTTCAAGGCACTTAGTATTTTGCTCTTTTGGGATGTATGTAATACAATTACAATGAAGTATTATGCAGTACATATGTAATTCGCATTTTAGTAATGGAGTATTTAATATCCGACTTAAGAAATTCTTTTGGTTTTTGTAAAATACTATTGGATGCGTTTCTATATATAATTTTGGTCATTACAATTGCTGAATTAAAAAGGTTTCAATTGTGACAAAATCTTATTATGTAATATTGAAGTTGCCAATGATTGTTTAATAGTTTTTGTAGCAATTATTATTACCACTAAATGTCATTCTCTAGCAGCGAGCTCATAGTTGCCACAAATTATTTAATAGTTTTTGTAGCAATTATTAGTTGCTACTAAATGTCATTCTCTAGCAGCGAACTCATAGTCGCCAGTGATGATTTAGTGTTTTTTGTGGCGACACAAATTGTTACTAAAAGTAACTCTCTAGTGGCGATATGAAAGTTGCTGTAAAAGCTAATTGTTTTTGTCGCGACATTAGTTGATACTAAAAGAACCTATATTGTAGCGATTAAAAAGCAGCCACTGATAGTTATTTCTTTTTGCGGTGACAATTGTCGCTACTAAAAGTCACTCATCAGTGGCGACTTAAGCCTGAATATGTTTCGTGGAATTATTTTTTGTGGCAATTGGGCATACATTTTGTAGAGACATTGTCGCCACCAAAAGGAGACGTTTAGTGACGACCTTATGTAGTCGTCACAAATAATGTTTAGTAATGGACTTACATGCAGCAACCACAATGTCGCTGCTATAAACCTTTAGCGGCGACATGTTTATATTTTGTAGCGACTTTGGTCGCCGCTAAAAGACAGTTTTCTTGTAGTGAGAGGTTAGATATTCCGGAGTGGAAGTGGGAGCGGATCACCATGGGCTTTGTAGTTGGGCTCCCACGGACTTTGAGGAGTTTTGATGCTATTTGGGTCATTGTGGATCGGCTGACCAAGTTCGCGCACTTTATTCCTGTTGGTACTATTTATACTGCAGAGCGGTTAGCTGGGATCTACATCACGGAGATTGTCCGGTTGCATGGGGTTCCAGTTTCTATCATTTATGATAGGGGTACTCAATTCACATCTCAGTTTTGGAGAGCCGTTCATAGAGGTATGGATACTCAGGTAGAGTTGAGCACTACATTTCATCCTCAGACCGACGGGCAGTCGGAGCGGACTATTCAGATTTTGGAGGACATGTTGTGTGCCTGTGTGATTGATTTTAGGGGTTCATGGGACAAGTTTCTGCCACTCGTGGAGTTTTCATATAATAATAGCTACCAGTCATGTATTCAGATGGCCCCGTATGAGGCCTTATATGGTAGGAGGTGATCTCTGGTTGGTTGGTTCGAGCCGGGTGAGGCTAGACTATTGGGCACAGACTTGGTTCAAGATTCGTTGGATAAGGTAAAGTTGATTCAGGAGCGACTCCGCACGGCGCAGTCTAGGAAGAAGAGTTATGCGGACCGGATGGTCCGGGATGTGTCTTTCTTGGTGGGAGAGAAGGTACTGCTGAAGTGTCACCCATGAAGGGTGTGATGAGGTTCGGGAAGAGGGGAAAGCTGAGTCCCCAGTTTATTGGGCCTTTTGAGGTTCTTCAGAAGATTGGGGAGGTTGCTTATAGACTTGCGTTGCCACCAGCCTATCGGGTAATCATCCGGTATTCCATGTGTCGATGCCCCGGAAGTATATTGGTGACCCATCTCAAGTTGTAGACTCAGCACCGTGCAGCTTGAGGGTGATATGTCATATAAGGTAGAGCCGGTGGCTATTTTGGGTCGTCAGGTTAAGAAGTTGAGGTCTAAGGATATAGCTTCAGTGAAGGTGCAGTGGAGAGGGAAACCAGTAGATGAGGCTACTTGGGAGACCGAGCGAGAGATGCAGAGCAGATATCCTCACTTGTTTGAGACTCCAGGTATGTTTCTAGATCCGTTCGAGGATGAACGTTTGTTTAAGAGGGGGAGAATATAACGACCCGACCTGTCGTTCTGTAGAATCTGCATTATTATTACTGTTTTGCCTTGTCATGCATTGATTATACTATTTAGTATGTATTGGAGTCGTACGGCTCGGGTTCAGAATGATTGTAGTGGGAATTGAAACACTTAGTCTCTAAAAGTAGCTTTATAGTTGGAAAAGTCAACTAGGAGTTGACTTATTGCTAAACGACATCGGAATGTGGGTTTTATGGCTCGGATAGCTTTGTTAGGTGATTTGGGACTTAGGAGTGTGTTCGGAATGAAATTCTAATGTCTGGTGTAGAATTAGGTTTGAATTGGCGAAAGTTAGTTTTTGGTAATTTCCGGCCGGCAGGGGAAAACGGGCTGTCAGGGTTGGAATGGAATTTCAGAAGTTGGAGCAGGTTCATAATGTCATTTTGGATACGTGTGAAAAATTTCAGGTTAATCCGAGGTGTCTTGGATGGTTTCGGCATAGTTGGCGGAATTTAGGAATTTCAAAGTTCACAGGATTGAATGTGATGTGATTTTGATGTGTTTGTGTGGTTTTTGGCATTTCGAAGGCTCGACTAAGTTTGAATGATCTTATGGGATATGTCGGTAGGTTTGGTTGAGGTCCCGAGGGCCTCAAGTGTGTTTCGGGTGGTTAACGGACCAACTTTTGGCTTAGATACTTGGCAGAATTTGCTGGTGTGAGTTTCTTGTTTCCTTCTACGCGATCGCGGGAGGAAGTTTGCGATCACGTAGGCCTAGCTGGGGAGGGCAGGAATTTTGTTATACACGATCGCTTGGAGGCAGTCGCGATCGCGGAGGATGAGGTTGTTGTGCAGTGAGATCGCGTGGTATGGTTCGTGATCGCGTAGAGTTGAAGGGCGAGTGAGGGGCTGAGCCGTTGTTCTTCGCGATCGCATAGAAGGGGTCGCGATCGCGTGGGTTTATGTTCCGTAACACACAATCGCGTAGGGTATTTTTGCGGGACAGGAGACTTGTTCTTCGCGATCGCGTGGGAACTCTCGCGATCGCAGTGAGTTAATTACCTGGGAAGTATTAAAATGCCAATCCGCGACCCTTCTTAACTTTCCACCATTTTTTGAAAGGGATTGGAGCTTTTGAGAGGGATTTTTGAGGAAACCAAAGGGGAATCACTAGGAGGTAAGATTCTTGACTTCATAACTCGATTATATGTGATTAAAGACCTAATTAGTGGTGATACTTTGGGGAAAATCAGTGTTAAAAAGGGGTAATTAGGGCTTGAGATTAAGAGACATTCTAATGGGGATTTGAAGGGTCATTTGGACTCCGATTTTAGTGTTCTTGATATGTACAGACTCGTGAGAGGATGAGGATCATTTCGGTGTAATTTTATCAAGTTCCGAGACGTGGGCCCGGGGGTCGGGTTTGGCCAATTTCGTGATTTTTGAGTACTTTTGATAAATTTCGATTGGGTTTCATTCCTTGGCATATTATGATGGTATAAATCTGATTTTTTGTAGATTTGGAGCACTCAGAGGTCGAATTTAGAGGCAAGGGCACTGTAGAGTAGTATTTTAGCCGGCTTTGAGGTAAGTAACGTTTCCAAACTTGGATCTGAGGGTTCGAAACCCCAAATATCCTGCTATATGATGTTAATTATGGTGACGCACATGCCAAGTGATGGGCGTGCAGATGTACACCGAATGTTTGTGTCCTGGCTCATCCCATGGCACTGCCTAATGGCTATTTCGGGCCGAAACTTGTACTGTGAAGGTTGTAATTACCTTGAACCTATTAAAAATCATGTCAAGTATAAATGATAGGGCTTCACTCCCAATATGTTCAGACCCGAGTGGCCAGTTATTGTTGTCTCTATTTGTAACTAACTTCTTCCATGTACTCAGTCCTGTTATAGCATATGTTTCATGTCGCAGTCTCAGTATTTGTTAGATTACATACATGTTATCATTGTTTTGGGCTGGTTCTTATACCTATGAGCCCCAAGAGTGAGACTGGAAAGTATTGACTGAGTGAGGCCGAGAGCCTGATATTGAGACAATTATGAGATATGGCTGCGCACCGCAGTGATCCTCGAATCATGCCTTCGTTGGCTTGATATAGCTCTTGGGCTTACAGGAGCCCCTCCGGAGTCTTTACACCCCCATTGAGCGCACAAATATTGAGGGATAGATCTTCCCTGGACATGGACCTTGTCCGAAGTTATTGATATATATTGAGGGATGAATCGTCCCTGAGCATGGATCTTGTCCGAGTGATATGTTATGGAGATGTATCTTCTCCGTGGGGCCTGACTGGCCTTTTCCTCAGTATTGAGTGACTACGTCATTTGTATTTATGTATAATCCGGGATGGACTTTCCCTAGGCCCGAGGGCCAATTCCAGTACTGAGTGGACTTCCTTGTGAGAGTTTGGGATACTGTGTACCTACCATTTCTTGTTTCTTGTGATCATATGCTGGCATGTAGATCGTACTGACATATTTGGTGCTTTCTGTTTATCATTAGTTGTGTTACTGCCATGTCCAATTTTTATACACTTTTACTTGTAAATATCGGAGGTTTAGTCTGTCACTACCTCTCAGCCCATAGTTTGGGTTCGTTACTTCCGAGTTGGTGTACTCACGTTACCCCTTGCACCTTGTGTGCAGATCCAGGTACATTGGGATCCGGCTTTTGTCATTGAGTAGCTGTCAGAGTTTCCATCAGAGTTATCGAGGTAGCAGCTAACGACTGTGATCTCGTCATCTCTTTCTTACTCTACCTGTTGTTATTTATTTTCGAGACTATGTTGTCCATTTATCTTTTCTTTACTTTATGTAGTAGCTCATGACTGAGTGACACTGGATCCGGGGTTGTAGAATTTAGATTGCGATTTTTCATATATTGCTTCAAACTTCAGAATTGTTATTATTATTATTATCTGCAGACTTGTTAAAAATTATATTTTTCTGGTAATTGAATTTAACTTAGATGGAAATGGGTGGCTTTCCTAGTTCCACGACAAGCGCCATCAAGACTCCAGAATTAGGTCGTGACATTTTTACTCGTAAGTGTATCAGGTATTTTCAATAGCTTTAATTTGAGTAGGATTTAATTCAATGCCTCTACGGAGGATTTTGAAAGTAACTGAAAGATGTTGGAAATGATCTTCTGCTTGTGTTGATTTCACCAGCATGTCATCAATGTACACGCCTCTATTTTCCCCCCCAGATGTTCCTGTAACATTTTGGTCACTCGCCTTTGATACGTGGCCCCAGCATTTTTCAGGCCAAAAGCAATGACTTTGTAACAATAAGTCCCCCTCACGTATTGAACCGATTTTCAAGAGTTTCTGTACCTCTTCATCGATCACTTGATTCTTAAATGGTCCCTGCTTTCTTTCTTTGGCTTGACAGGAACGAAGTATGGGTCTTTATTTAATTTATAAGTCATCACATCTCTTCTGGTGGGGCTTAGCCTTGTGCCTATATGAACTCTTTGCTCAGGCTCCTGATCGAACAGTGGAACAGCTTTGAGTTCCTCAGTAGTTGTCTTGATATGCTCATTCTCTTCTTGTTCCCGAATGACATCAGGTTTGGAATCCATGTTCGTATGTTTTGATGCAACCTCTATGGTGATTTGATTCACCTTCTCTTTATCATTTTCTTCCGTGTCTGTTTGAGTTGTTTCCTCGTCCTTTGGATCTTCTGTTACTTCTTTTTTGTTGGAGTGTACTACTGAATTGATGTTTCTTGAGTTTGCTAATCACCTAGAATCTGTTGAATTCCCCATTTGGAAGGGAATTTAATTACCTGATGTAGAGTAGATGGTACTGCTTCCATATCATGGATCTATGGTCTCCCCATGATTACGTTGTAAGCCATATCAGTATCAATTACTTGGAATTTAGTGTCTTTGATAACGCCTTCTGCATAGGTGCTAAGCTCGATTTCTCCTTTTGTTATGACAGGAGAGTTGTCGAACCCAGACAAGGAACGTGCTTTTGGAATCACACAGGTCCCCATTAGCATCTCTTCCATAACCCTCAACACAATGATATTGACCGAGCTACCAGGATCAATTAACACTCTTTTTACGTTAGTGTCATCTATAAGTAGAGATATTACCAGTGCGTCGTTGTGTGGGAGAAATAATCCTTCGGCATCTGATTCGTCGAATGATATATTGTCATCCTCCAAAGTTTCACGAGTTCGCTTCCCGTGGGTTATTGTGAACTTGGTTGTTTTTTTGCAGATTACACCATTCACCTCTTTTCCTCCGTGTATCACATTTACTGTTCTTTTTGGAGATGGTGGCTTTGGGGGCTCTTGCCTATTCTTCATATATGTTTGTTTACCTCTTTCACTAAACAGTTCTCTTAGATAGTCTTGTTTTAATAACTGTTCAACCTCGCCTTGCAATAACCTGCAATATGACATTCTATGCCCATGATCGTTATGAAATTCGCACTAGAAGTCTGAATTCCTTCTGCTTGGATTCGATCTTATTTCTTTGGGCCATCGAACTTTATCGCCCATATTTCTTAATATTGTAATTAATTCAGAAGTACTTACATTGAAATTGTAGTCTCCAATTCTCGCATAACCTCTATTTCGTTCATCTCGATCCTTTCTGGATTTTGATGAGGATGAGATCGTATCTCTATTTGACTATCTATAGTCTGACCGCGTGTTTTCCAAATTGGAACAAGTTTCTCGTCCCGAAGGTCCCATATATGGATCGTACCTGTTTTTACCAGTTCTCCTTACTGGCTCGGGGCGTCTAGAACTGGTCCTGTCTTCTGCTTTTGATTGTGCAATGATATGTTCTTCTATTCGTAATTTGGTGTTGTACATGTTATAGACATCGTTCCATGTCGTGGCTGGGAACTCTCTCAAGCTTTCTTTGAGTCTTCTCGTAGCTTCTGAGCTTCTGTCATTTAAATTACTTGCAAATGACATTGCTGCCCAGTTGTCAGGTACTCTCGACAACATCATTCTTTCTCGTTCAAACTTGTTTACAAACTCACGGAGCAACTTCATGTCTCCTTGTTTTATTTTGAATATGTCTTCCATTCCTTTTTCTAAATTTTGTGCACCGGAATGTGCTTTTATAAAGGAATCTGAAAGCTCACCAAAAGAGTTAATAGATTTTTTGGGTAAAAGAGAATACCATGTTAGCGCTCCTTTGGTGAGGGTCTCTCCAAACTTCTTGACCAACACTGATTCAATTTCCTTCTTAGTCAAATCGTTGCCTTTTACTCCTGTAGTAAAAGCACTGACATGATCACGTGGATCGGTTGTCCCGTCGTACTTTGGAATATATGGCATTTTGAATTTCTTGGGAATAGGAAAGGGTGATGCACTTGGCTTCCAAGATTGTTGAGAATATCTATCAATGTCAATACCCTTGATGACAGGTGGTACTCCAGG
Source organism: Nicotiana undulata (assembly GCA_005239495.1). Classification (NCBI taxonomy): domain Eukaryota; kingdom Viridiplantae; phylum Streptophyta; class Magnoliopsida; order Solanales; family Solanaceae; genus Nicotiana; species Nicotiana undulata. Next base: position 22,653 of record ML294770.1, on the reverse strand, counting down.
AATTTTCTCGGTACGATCGTTTTGTTCCTTCACCTTGTATTTGTAAAAAGAGCTTCACACGTGTAATAATTCTTGATTACTCAGCCAGTTATGTGGAGCAATAAAAACATGACAGCTGGACAGGATTCTGTAATGAGGAACGAGGCAAAGAGGCACGACACAATATACATATGGGGTAATCATCTACGGGAAACTCAACCTGATTGAGACAAGGAAGAGACACGGTCAGAATGAATCTGGACAGAGCTACGGGCAGATTCAAAGATCTTCAATTAATGATCCACACGTTACACAACCTTCAAGCAACAGTTACGGTTACTCTTTGTAACGTTACATTAATGTCATAATTAATCATTAATGTGCGATCATTGTAAAAGGTAGATGTTATATTAAGAAATTCCCTATATAATGGAATAAAATATAACTTGTTAGGGACATTCGAACTACGATTATAATACACTTTACTTTCTGCGTATCTCATTATTTCTATTTACTTACCTATTCACAATTATCATTATTACTTTGGCTATCAGACACCCGCGTTCATCCTAAAAATAGATTTGGTCAAAGGACCTAATTCTTTGGTTAAAAAAATTGGTTCCGTTACCGGGAATCTGATAATCTTTGTTTACTTTTCAAGCAATATCCTCTGAACTATGTCAAACCCCAGCGACAATAACCAACAAAGGGATGAAACTCCATCACCCGCAGGAACCCCATGAGGTTCAAGGGAGCAATCCCCAGAAATATCAAACAATAATTATAATGGTAACGATCAAACTGTGGAACAAGATCAAGTAAAGCAAATGATTGCAGAGTACATAAGACAGGATTTGCAAGAATTCGCGAGGGGATTACCGACAACGTCACCATCGACACCACCTCCCCATAATACCATCACCGTGGAAAATCCTCAGTCTGGGTTGGCAAACTCAGGAAGGGGAGATACTCCTAATGAATATCTCGAAATGAGACCAGGTATGTCTAATAGCTATGAATTACAAACTTTATTACTAACCTTGCAGAAACAGGTGAAGGAACAAAACGATCAAATCGAAAAAATTCCTGGAGTACCACCTATTATCAAAGGCATTGACGTTGATAGATATTCTCAACAACCTTGGAAACCAAGCGCAACACCCTTGCCTATTCCCAAGACGTTCAAAATGCCTGATGTTCCTAAGTATGACGGGACAACCGACCCACGCGACCATGTGTTTTACCACCGGAGTTAAGGGCAATGACTTAACAAAATAAGAAATTGAGTCGGTGTTAGTCAAAAAGTTTGGAGAAACTCTTACCAAAGGAGCACTAACCTGGTATTCTCTTCTCCCTGAAAACTCTATTGATTCTTTTGCTAAGCTTGTAGATTGTTTCATAAAAGCACACTCCGGTGCGCAAAAAGTTGAGATGGAGAACATATTTAAAATAAAACAAGGAGACACGGAACTACTCTGTGAATTTGTAGACAGGTTTCAACAAGTAAGAATGCTACTACCAAAGATGCCTGATAATTGGGAAGCCATGGCATTTGAAAGCAACTTTAATGAAAAAAGTTCAGAAGCCACGAGAAGACTCAAGGAAAGCTTGAGAGAATTCCCAGCTACGACATGGAATGATGTCTATAACAGGTACAACACCAAGCTTCGTATAGAAGAAGATACCATTGATCATTCAAAAGACGAAGATCGTATCAGTTCCAGACGTTCCGAATCAGACAGAAGATCAGGTAAAAGCAGGTACGATCCTTATATAGGACCTTCAGGATGAGAAACTCATCCCATGTTCGAAACACTCGGTCAGAATATAGACCATCAAGCAGAGATGCGGGCTCATCCTTATCAAGATCCATAAAGGATCGAGATGAACGAACTAGAGGTAATGCACGAATTGGGGAACACCATCAATGTAAGTACTTCCGAAATTAGTCATATCGTTGACTTTACTCCTGTTGTAAATGAAGTGACATGATCACGTGGATCGGTTGTCCCGTCGTACTTTGGAATATCAGGTATTTTGAATTTCTTGGGAATAGGAAAGGGTGCTGCACTTGGCTTCGAAGATTGTTGAGAATATCTATCAATGTAAATACCCTTGATGACAGGTCGTACTCCAGTAATTTGCTCGATACCATCGTTTAGTTTCTTCACCTTGTATTTGTTAAAAGAGCTTCACACGTGTAATAATTCATGATTACTCAGCCAGTTATGTGGAGCAATAAAACATGACAGCTGGACATGATTCTGCAATGAGGAACGAGGCAAAAAGGCACGACACAATATACCTATGGGGTAATCAGCTACGGGAAACTCAACCTGATTGAGACAAGGAAGAGACACGGTCGAAATGAATCCGAATAGAGCTACGGGAAGATTAAGAGATCTTCAACTAATGATCCACACGTTACAAAACCTTCACGCAATAGTTACGGTTATTCTTTGTAACGTTACATTAATGTCATAATTAATCATTAATGTGCGATCATTGTAAAAGGTAGATGTTGTATTAAGAAATTCCCTATATAAGGGAAAAAAATATAATTTGTAAGGGACATTCGAACTACGATTATAATACACTTTACTTTCTGCGCATCTCATTATTTTCTATTTACTTACCTATTCACAATTATCATTATTACTTTGGTTATCAGACACCCGCGTTCATCCTAAAAATAGATTTGGTCAAAGGATCTAATATTTTTGTTAAAAATATTGGTTCTGTTACCGGGAATCTGATAATCTTTGTTTACTTTTCAAGGAATATCCTCTGAACTATGTCGAACCCCAGCGACAATAACCAAAAAAGGGATGGGACTCCATCACCCGCAGGAACCCCACAAGGTTCAAGGGAACAATCCCCAGAAATATCAAACAATAATTATAATGGTAACGATCAAACTGTGGAACAAGATCAAGTAAACCAAATTATTGCAGAGTATGTAAGCCAGGATTTGCAAGAATTCATGAGAGGATTACCGACAACGTCAGCATCGACACCACCTCCCCATAATACCATCACCGTGGAAAATCCTCAGTCTGGGTTGGCAAACTCAGGAAGGGGAGATACTCCTAATGAATATCTCGAAACGAGACCAGGTATGTCTAATAGCTCTGAATTACAAACTTTTTTACTAACCTTGCAGAAACAGGTGAAGGAATAAAACAATCAAATCGAACAAATTCCTGGAGTACCACCTGTTATCAAAGGCATTGACGTTGATAGATATTCTCAACAACCTTGGAAACCAAGCGCAACACCCTTGCCTATTCCCAAGACGTTCAAAATGCATGATGTTCCTAAGTATGACGGGACAACCGACCCACGCGACCATGTGACTGCTTTTACCACTGGAGTTAAGGGCAACGACTTAACAAAACAAGAAATTGAGTCGGTGTTAGTCAAAAAGTTTGGAGAAACACTTATCAAAGGAGCACTAACCTGGTATTCTCTTCTCCCTGAAAACTCTATTGATTCTTTTGCTGAGCTTGTAGATTCCTTCATAAAAGCACACTCCAGTGCGCAAAAAGTGGAGAAAAGAATTGAGAACATATTTAAAATAAAACAAGGAGACACGGAACTACTCCGTGAATTTGTAGACAGGTTTCAACAAGTAAGAATACTACTACCAAAGGTGCCTGATAATTGGGAAGCCATGGCATTTGAAAGAACCATTAATGAAAAAAGTTCAGAAGCCACGAGAAGAATCAAGGAAAGCTTGAGAGAATTCCCAGCTACGACATGGAATGATGTCTATAACAGGTACAACACCAAGCTTCATAGAGAAGAAGATACCATTGATCGTTCAAAAGACGAAGATCGTATCAGTTCCAGACGTTCCGAATAAGACAGAAGATCAGGTAAAAGCAGGTACGATCCTTATATAGGACCTTCGAGACGAGAAACTCGTCCCATGTTCGAAACACTCGGTCAGAATATAGACTATCAAGCAGAGATGTGGGCTCATCCTCATCAAGATCCAGAAAGGATCGAGATGAACGAACTAGAGGTAATGCACGGGCACACCTTCAATGTAAGTACTTCCGAACTTAGTCAAATCGTTACCTTTTACTCCTGTAGTAAATACAATGACATGATCACGTGGATCGGTTGTCCCGTCGTACTATGTAATATCAGGAATTTTGAATTTCTTGGGAATAGGAAAGGGTGCTGCACTTGGCTTCGAAGATTGTTGAGAATATCTATCAATGTAAATACCCTTGATGACAGGTGGTACTCCAGGAATTTTCTCGATACGATCGTTTAGTTTCTTCACCTTGTATTTGTTAAAAGAGCTTCACACGATTAATAATTCATGATTACTCAGCCAGTTATGTGGAGCAATAAAACATGATAGCTGGACAGGATTCTGTAATGAGGAACGAGGCAAAGAGGCATGACACAATATACCTATGGGGTAATCAGCGAGGGGAAACTCAACCTGATTGAGACAAGGAAGAGACACGGTCGGAATGAATCCGGACAGAGCTACGGACAGATTCAGAGATCTTCAAATAATTATCCACACGTTACACAACCTTCATGCAACAGTTACGGTTACTCTTTGTAACGTTACATTAATGTCATAATTAATCATTAATGTGCGAACATTGTAAAAGGTAGATGTTATATTAAGAAATTCCCTATATAAGGGAATAAAATATAACTTATAAGGGACATTCGAACTACGATTATAATACACTTTACTTTCTGCGCATCTCATTATTTTCTATTTACTTACCTATTCACAATTATCATTATTACTTTGGTTATCAGACACCCGCGTTCATCCTAAAAATAGATTTGGTCAAAGGATATAATTATTTGGTTAAACAAATTGGTCCGTTACTGGGAATCTGATAATCTTTGTTTACTTTTCAAGCAATATCCTCTGAACTATGTCGAACCCCAGCGACAATAACCAACAAAGGGATGGAACTCCATCACCTGCAGGAACCCCACGAGGTTCAAGGGAGCAATCCCCAGAAATATCAAACAATAATAATAATGGTAACGATCAAACTGTGGAACAAGATCAAGAAAAGAAAATGATTGCAGAGTATGTAAGCCAGGATTTTCAAGAATTCACGAGGGGATTACCGACAACGTCACCATCGACACCGCCTCCCAATAATACCATCACCGTGGAAAATCCTCAGTCCGGGTTGGCAAACTCAGGAAGGGGAGATACTCCTAATGAATATCTCGAAACGAGACCAGGTATGTCTAATAGCTCTGAATTACAAACTTTATTACTAACCTTGCAGAAACAGGTGAAGGAACAAAACAATCGAATCGAACAAATTCTTGGAGTACCACCTGTTATCAAAGGCATTGACGTTGATAGATATTCTCAACAACCTTGTAAACCAAGAGCAACACCCTTTACTATTCCTAAGAAGTTCAAAATGCCTGATGTTCCTAAGTATGACGGGACAACCGACCCGCGCGACCATGTGACTACTTTTACCACCGGAGTTAAGGGCAATGACTTAACAAAACAAGAAATTGAGTTGGTGTTAGTCAAAACGTTTTGAGAAACACTTACCAAAGGAGCACTAACTTGGTATTCTCTACCCTCTGAAAACTCTATTGATTTTTTTGCTGAGCTTGTAGATTCCTTCATAAAAGCACACTCCGGTGCGCAAAAAGTGGAGAAAAGAATCGAGGACATATTTAAAATAAAACAAGGAGACACGGAACTACTCCGTGAATTTGTAGACAGGTTTCAACGAGTAAGAATGCTACTACCAAAGGTGCCTGATAATTGGGAAGCCATGGCATTTGAAAGCAACTTAAATGACAAAAGTTCAGAAGCCACGAGAAGACTCAAGGAAAGCTTGAGAGAATTCCCAGCAACGACATGGAATGATGTCTATAACACGTACAACACCAAGCTTTGTATAGAAGAAGATACCATTGATCGTTCAAAAGATGAAGATCGTATCAGTTCCAGACGTTCTGAATCATACAGAAGATCAGGTAAAAGTAGGTACTATACTTATATAGGACCTTCGGGACGAGAAACTCGTCCCATGTTTGAAAACACTCGGTCAAAATAGAGACCATCAAGCAGAGATGCGGGCTCATCCTCATCATGATCCAGAAAGGATCGAGATGAACGAACTAGAGGTAATGCATGAATTGGGGATCACACCTTCAATGTAAGTACTTCCGAAATAGTTTCAGTATTAAGAAATATGGGTGATAAGATTCGATGGCCCAAAGAAATGCAGTCAAACCCAAATAAAATTAACCCAGATTTCTGGTGTGAATTCCATAATGATCATGGACACAGAACTGCAGATTGCAGATTTGTACAAGGTGAAATAAAGCAATTATTAAAACAGGGCTACATAACAAAATTGTTTAGTGAAAAAGGTAAGCAGGCATACATGAAGAACAGGCAGAAGCCCCCAAAACCTCCATCTCCAAAAAGAACTGTCAACGTAATACACGGAGGTGAAGAAGTAAACAGAGTGGTTTGCAAAGTAGCCACGAAGTTCACAATTACACAGGGAAAGCGGGTTCCTGAAAATCCGGAAGTAGACAATATAACCTTTGATGAGGCAGATATCAACGAATTAATGCTCCCGCACAACGATGCTCTGGTAATATCCTTACTATTCATGACACTAACGTAAAATGAGTGTTGATTGATCCAGGTAGTTCAGTCAATATTATTTTGCTAAGAGTCGTGGAAGAAATGCTATTGGGGAGTAAGTAATCCCGAAGGCACGAGCCATATCAGGGTTTGATAACTCTACGGTTATAACCAAAGGGGAAATTGAACTTAGCACTTGTGCTGAGGGAGTGATCAAAAATACCAGGCTCCAAGTCATCGATACTGACATGGCTTATAACGTAATCATGGGAAGACCATGGATCCACGAAATGAAAGAAATACAATCCACCTTGCATCAGGTAATTAAATTCCCTTCCGAATGGGGAATTCAACAAATTAGAGGCGATTAGCAAACCGCGAGAAATACAAATTCCGTGGTACACTACAACAAAAAGGTAGAAGTGGAAGAATCAAAGATAAGGAAATCTTCCAAACGGAAAATGTTGTCCAAACAGGTATTGAAAAAATCACTACCCAAATAGGTACGGAAGATATTATTGCTGAAACAGGTACGAAAGGAGATATCCATGAGAAGGTGAATTAAGTTACCACAGAAGAAGTACCAAACCACACAGACATGGATTCCAGACCTGACGTCATTCAGGAACTGGAGGAAGATGAACACATCAAAACAACCACAGAAGATCTCGAAGTTGTTCCATTGTTCGAACAAAAGCCTGAACAGAAAGTTTACATAGGCACGAGGCTAAGCCCAAGTCGAAGAGGTAAATTAATTGATTATTTAAAAGCTAATGTCGATTTCTTTGCATGGTCCCATTCATACATGACAGGTATACCTCCAGTAGTGATGACTCATAAACTAAATGAAGATCCGTCCTTCATACTTGTTAAGCAGAAGAAAAGAAAGCAAGGACCATTCAAGAACCAAGTGATTGACGAAGAGGTACAAAAACTCTTGAAAATTGGTTCAATACGCGAGGTCATGAACTGTTAAGCTTTCTAGATGCGTACTCTGGTTATAATCAAATTAAAATGGATCCCTCAGACGAGGAAAAAACTTCCTTTATTAAAAACAGGGGGAATTATTGTTACAAAATCATGCCTTTTGGCTTGAAAAATGCCGGAGCCACGTATCAAAGGCTAGTGACCAAGATGTTCTAGGAACATCTGGGGAAGACGATGGAAGTTTACATCGATGACATGCTGGTAAAATTAACACATGTGGAGGATCATTTCCAAAACCTCTCTATTACCTTTGAAATTTTACGCAGGTATAATATGAAATTGAATCTAGAAAAATGCGCCTTTGGTGTAGAATAAGCTAAATTTTGGGGCTTCCTTGTATCAAATAGAGGAATAGAGGTAAATCGTGCTCAAATTAAAGCTATTAAGGAAATACCTGATATACTCACGAACAAAAAGGAAGTTCAAAGACTAACGGGCAGAATTGCAGCCTTAGGAAGATTTATTTCCAGGTCTTCCGAGAAAAGCTTTAAATTCTTTTCAGTTCTCAAGAAGAAAAATCATTTTGAATGGACTGGAGAATGTCAACAGGCTCTCAAAGATCTGAAGTCTTATCTATCAAAACCCTCGTTTCTATCAAAGCCAAAAGAGGGGGAGAGGTTGTATATCTACCTTGCCGTTGTAGAAATTGTCGTAAGTGCAGTACTTGTAAAGGAAGACAAAGGTAAACAATCTCCAATTTATTATGTAAGCAAGACTTTATTAGATGATGAAACTAGATACCCACATCTGGAAAAATTAGCCTTGGCTATAATTATGGCATTTAGAAAATTAAGACCATATTTTCAATGTCATCCAATCACTGTTGTAACCTCATATCCATTGAGTAATATTCTGCATAAACAGGAATTGTCAGGAAGGTTAGCCAAATGGGCCATAGAATTAAGCGAGCATGACACAATGTATCAGCCTAGGACTGCAATAAAGTCTCAAATTTTAGCTGATTTTGTCGCTGATTTTAATAATAGCATTGTTTCTGAAGTGGAAAAAGAGTTACAACTCTTTAACGGTGCTAATCTGGGTCTATGGACCCTATTTACTGATAATTCTTCTAATGTAAAAGGTGCCGGCTTAGGCATCATCTAAATATCACCCACGGGTGAAAAGACGCGGCAAGCTATCAAATGTTATCCTATGACTAACAATGAAGCGGAGTACGAAGCTGTCATTGCAGGGATGGAACTGGCACGAGAATTCTCAATCAAGCAAATCGTAATCAAAAGTGACTCTCAGTTGGTAGTAAATCAGATGCATGGGACTTATATTGCTCGGGAGACTCGTATGCAACAGTATCTAGAAACGACATGAGATCTCGTAAGGCAATTCAAAACGTGGAAAGTAATACAAATACCTAGAGAGGAAAATGCATAAGGAGATGCATTGGCTAACCTTGCAGTAGTTACGGAAGTAACAAATGAAGACAATACAATTGTCGTCCATCTGTTCCATTCAACAATAGACCAAGATAAAAATGAGGTAACTTTTAACAATTTAACATGGGATTGGAGAAAAGAAATTTTAATTTTTTTGCATAATGGCACCGTACCTGAAGACAAAAAAGCGGCTCAAGCACTTCGCCGAAAAGTTGCGCGGTACTACCTCATTCGCAATTCTTTATATTGCAAAATGTTCGGAGGTCCTTTAGCAAAATGCCTTGGACCTAACCAAATGGAGTTCGTGATGAGGGAAGTCCACGAAGTACACTGTGGAAATCACGTAGGAGCAAGATCCTTGGTCAAAACCCTAATCAGAGTTGGGTACTACTGGCCTAAGATGGAAGAAGAGGCTGATGGCTTCGTATCCAAATGCGACAAATGCCAATGATTTTCTAACAACATGCACCGACCAGTAGAGTTATTGCACCCAGTGATATCGCCATGGCCGTTCATAAAATGGGGGATGGACATAGTGGGACCCTTTCCCATAGCTAAAGGAAAGGTACGGTTTTTACTCGTGTTAACTGAGTATTTCACTAAATGGGTGGAGGTAGAAGCCTTTAAAAAAGTGCGAGAAAAAGAAGTAAAATGCTTCATATGGAGAAATATAATATGCCGATTTGGAATACCGAAGGAGATCGTATGTGATAATAGCCCGCAGTTCATAGGCTCGCAAATCATAGAAATCTTCAAAAGCTGGCAAATCAGACGAATCACTTCAACACCATATCACCCCGTGGCTAATGGGCAAGCTGAATCAACGAATAAGTTCATCATCAACAACTTAAAGAAAAGGTTAGAGAAAGCCAAGGGAAATTGGCCTAATGAATTACCGACAGTGCTATGGGCTTACAGAACAACTTCAAAAATAGCCAGGGGAGAAACACAATTCGCGCTTGTTTATGGCTCAGAAACCTTAATACCGGTGGAGATTTGCGAACCAAGTATAAGGTTTACAACAGCCACGGAAGATACAAACAGCGACGAGTTGAGAACTAATCTGGACTTGCTCGAACAAAGAAGAGAAGTCGCGCTGATACGTATGGCATCTCAAAAACAGATCATAGAGCGTTATTACAACTGGAAAGCTCACCTCAGATACTTCAAAATTGGGGACTTCGTTCTTAAGAAAGTATTCCAATCAACAAAAGAATCTGGTGTGGGAAAGTTAAACCCAAATTGGGAAAGACCCTACAAAGTCCGAGGCATCGCTGGGAAAGGCGCCTATGAGCTGGAAGCTATGGGTGAAAGGATCTTACCAACAAGCTGGAATGACATCCATTAGAAGAAGTATTACTTCTAAGGAAAAGGAATACCCCCGGTCAGGTATCACTACGTTCAATTTCATATTTGTATAGTTTAAATTTTACTAACCGTTTTAGATGATAGGCAAAAAGCTGACCCATCACCAGATGATGATATTAGACCTGCAAAGACGCGAGGAAGTAACTGAATTCCTGGTCTAGGGCTACACTTTCTGATGGACGTTTTAAAGTGTTAAGCAGTCATCATCTAAAAACTATATACCTTCGAGTCCCGTATGTTTTTCCTTTTCAGGAAAAGGACCACAAAGAAGAAATAGTCAAGTGCTCGAGATTTCATTCTTCAAAGCTCAAGCACTTGGGGGACTATACAGTATGGAAGGCAAAAACGAAGCAAAGAAGACTATCAAAAAGTCAAAGCTCGAGCCTGAAGATCCATCTACCCAACAAGTCAAGTGATACGAGCAAAATGGAAGGAGCCAAAGACTCAAAAACACAAAAGCCTAATTCAAAAACCATCGAACAATGTTCAGAGATATAAACAAACGTTTAGGTTAAAAGGCAAAATATTAGTTACGAGGGAGAAATGCACATCTTTGTACTTATCTAGAAACTGTTGTAACTAAAAACAGTTGTGGATAAAGATCATCATCTTTGTACTCATTCAAAAAAATGTTGTAACTAAAAACAATTATGAAATCTTTGTACTCATACAGAAAATTATTATCAATAAAAAATAGTTACGGATGAAAGATCACTATCCTTGCATTTATACAAAAAACTGTTATAAACAAAAAAATAGTTACGAATGAAAAAGCATCACCCTCGTGTTTATTAAAAATTGTTGTCAATAAAAACAGTTACGGGTAAAAACCTATACCTTTATAAAAACTATTACAAACAAAAAATAGTTATTCCCTTGTATTAACTCGAAAAAACTGTTACATAAGGAAAACAGTTACGAAATACAAGTGTATATCAAACATGTTAAAAGAAAACAGTTGCAACATGAGTTTTAGACGATAATCAAACACATGTAAAATGTTATGAAAGTTCGGCACAAAAACTTTCTTCAGAAACATTGTTAAACATGTGAAAAATTCATATTTCTCTATTGCATTTTTAAGCCATTATGAAGTTGAGACGTCTTCTTCATTAAGTGTCGATCAAAAAAAGGGCCCTCTTTCATAAAACCGTACCTACTACGAAAAGTTACGGATAATCCAAGCATTTTATATGCAAAACTCAGAGGTAAAACTTAAACCTCAAAAATGAAGCATGCAAAATGAAGCAGAGGGAACATGAGCAGCTGGGGATGAAGAGACTTGAACAACAGAAGCCACACCTTCAAGTGAAGAGATATTCGGACCTTGTTGAGCCTTCTCAATGGCCTCCTTGATTTTTGCATTTTCAGCGTTAAGGTCGAAACCCTCTCGGCTCATTTCAGTCAATGTGTCGAGGCGAGAGTTCATATACGCCCAGCTAACATCAACAACTGTCTTATCTTCAAGAGCTTCATAATATTTTTCCCATAGCATAACCTTAGCTCTTAGTTTGTCCCTCTCAACCACAGCAGCATCATTGGAGGCCCTTAAAGGAGTGAGAGATCTTTCTAGGAGCTGAACTTTCTCCAAAGAGTTGCAGAGTTCCTCCTGGGTCTGAGTAAGTGATTGCACAAACTCGCCTGAATACTCCTCGTTTTGGTTCAGCAAGGCCTTCAAATTCCTGATCTCCTTAGAGGCACGAGACAGATCCTCCGCGAATGAGGATTCAAGGATGTTCTTATCTTTGTCCGCCTGATCAGAAGATGTTTTCTCCACAGCCAATTCTGCCGTCATGACTCTCACTTGCTGCTCCAAGGTACATTCTTCTTCTTCTACGGCCTCCATGTCGAGCCTTAAGCTTTCATACTGCTCCTTCCAGTTATCAGTTTCAACACGCCATTCTTTCACTTCCTGCTCCGTGTTTGAAACCCTCTTCATAAGCTTCGTGCCTATAAGATTGATCTGTAAAAGAAAGTCAAATTAGATATGGTAAATACCTGTACAAGAATGAACACAAGAAAATGCATTTTACCTTTAAAGAAGTATGCACGATTCCATTAGCCCATGTAAGGGAAATGTGGTTGTCCAACTTAGCTCTCTCTGTCGGGCCTATCAACGGGTTCAACCACACATCAGGCTGGCTAGACTTTTTAAAGAGACTACCCTGTACCGGAACTTCTATCATAACTTGCCTCATCTCCCCGCTGGAAGACCCTACTTCTGTAACAGAAGGCATAGAAGCAGGTAGAGATGCGGGAGCCACGGGCAAGGAAGTTTGAGGGACCGAAAAAGCCACGGGAGAGGGAGCATTGACAAGAGCAGGAATAGCCACAAAAGAAGGAGAGAAACATCCAAGGGAGCTTCATCAGCAACAGGACCAAAACCTTCACGGAACAAATGGTCAGCAAATTCACACACGGGAGAGAGAGTAGCATCCTCGGAGGAAGAAAGTCCAACTTCAGGCACGGAAGGCATAATGACAGGTGTAGACTCGTCGTCTGAGACCACCTTCCTTCTGCGTTACTTATGGACCAAAGTGCCCTCCTCTTCCTCTTCTTCCTCCGAGGTCCTTGACCCACCTGCCTTCCTCTTTGAAGAAGAAGAACTTGAAATGATTTCCTGGGCCTGAGCCAGGGACAACTTGGGAACAGACGCAGCAGAAACTCCACGAGCGGGAAACCCTGTCAAAAGAAAAAGGGTAAAAAAGAAACGCTTAAACAAGAAAAGAAGCAAAAATAAAAGCTTCGCTTACCGTGAGTCTTAAATCTCCAACCGTACTTCCCGGAGAAGTACTTCCATGAACGTTCTTCCAACGGAGCGGTTAACAAAAGCTTTTCTACCCAATCTCGAAAACCGGAGACATTCTTGACAATTCCCATGATTGCTGCAAAAAGAAGAAACAACTACGGTATTAATAAAATATCAAAAGCAAAAAGCAAGGAATGTGAGCAAAAATGTACTCACGTGCACGATTCCACTTCTCAAGGAAGGGAATATTTTCTTCACCTACTAAACAAGAAGTAGGCACAACATACCGAAGAAACCAACCTCGATCCTTATCATCGTCAGGAGTCACTAACACTCTTTTACTCCTGGCAGCCAGGGTAAAAATTCCTTGACGGAATAGCATTGTGGAATAAAGGTGAATAATATGATTAAAGGTGAAGGGGACTGAATCTAAAGTAGCTAAACATCTAAGACATGCAACAACTCGCCATATAAGAGGACCGACTTGTCCCAAACAAATTTTGAAAAATCGACAGAACTCGATGATAACTGGGTCGATGGGAGGCTTGAACCCTAAGGTAAAAGGATAGGTATAAACAAATAAAATATCCCGTCTTGTAAGACGTTATTCTTTGATTACCATTTGGAACGACGACAGGAAAATAGAACTTCCAAAAATAGTCTTTGCATATAAGAGGAATTAAACCTATAGTTAGCAGGGTAGGGTACTTATCAGCACTATCAAAAGATGACAATGAAGAAAGCTGATCTCTAAGCGCCTGACTATCCTACCGAAGGTAAACTCCACAGGTACTATTTCATCGACCCGCGTTTCACGCAATGGTTCGTGATGTTCTCTACCTTTGGATGAAGATCTCGAAGCCCTAGCTCTCGGAGAAGTTAAAGACCTAGAAGAATGGGGGAAGTAATTTGAGAAGAGGAAGAACCCCTTGAAGGAGTATAACCTAAACTCCTCAACCTACCACCTCTCCGGCTCCGCGTCGGAACAGAAGAGGGAGTCAAATCTTCTACATTTATAACTCCCTTAGACTGGTTCGAAGAAGACATATTTACAAAGACAAGGAAAAAGTTTTTTACAAATAAAGAATGAAAGTTAGAAGCTTTACGTGAAAGTAAAGAAAGGAAAAGGAGTATTTAGACTCGAAGACAACCATCAAAAATTGGAAAAAACAATGATGTGAAAGCTATAATTGAAGGTGTCACTTCGTGAGTGAAGCAGCAGCAAAAAGCCCTAAAAGGAGCTGAACAATTACAGAACCAACCCGAAGATGACACGTGGCTTAAGAATTAAATGGAAGTGACAAGCGACGCCAATATTCAGAGAAAGATGCAATGTTTCGAGGGAAGCGGCAGCAAAATATTCCCTCCATAAATGAGTATCCACTTACCAAATATTAATCTGTATTGGTAAAAAGAGCTTCACACGTGTAATAATACATGATTACTCAGCCAGTTATGTGGAGCAATAAAAACATGACAGCTGGACAAGATTCTGTAATCAGGAACGAGGCAAAGAGGCACGACACAATATACCTATGTGGTAATCAGCTACGGGAAACTCAACCTGATTGAGACAAGGAAGAGACACGGTCGGAATGAATCCGGACAGAGCTACGGGAAGATTCAGAGATCTTCAATTAATGATCCACACGTTACACAACCTTAGTGCAACAGTTACTGTTACTCTTTGTAACGTTACATTAATGTCATAATTAATCATTAATGTGCGATCATTGTAAAAGGTAGACGTTATATTAAGAAATTCCCTATATAAGGGAATAAAATATAACTTGTAAGGGACATTCGAACTACGATTATAATACACTTTACTTTCTGTGCATCTCATTTTTTTCTATTTACTTACCTATTCGCAATTATCATTATTACCTTGGTTATCATAAACCCCCGTTCATCCTAAAAATAGCTTTGGTCAAAGGATCTAATTCTTTGGTTAAACACACCTGTTTCTGTAGGGTTAGTAGTAAAGATTGTAAATTTTAATTATTTGACATACCAGGTCATGCTTCAAGAGACTCATTCGGAGTGCCTCTACTTCCTGAGTTTGCTAATCCGAATTGTGGATTTTCCACAGTTGCGGTGTTTTTTGGAGGATGCGTAGGTGATACAGCTGGTAGCCTCCTCATGAAAGCTTGTAGAGATTCATTTACATATTCGCCAACCATTTGCTTCATAGGGTCTTGTTCTCCTGTTGGTTCATCACTAGTGTGATCATTATTTTGAGTTGTAGACCTCCCTGGGGATTGGTCCCTTGAACCTCGTGGGGATTGCTGAGGTGATGGAGCTGGGATTCCAATTGTCTGTTGGTTGTTCTCATTGGCATTTGAAATGATTCACGAAAAGTTGTTTGAGAAAAAAAAAGATTATCAGATTCCCTGTAACGGAACCAATTTGTTTAACCAAAGAATTAGATTCTCTGCCAAAGCTATTTTAAGAAGTACTCGGGCTTCTGATAACCATGAAAATATGATAATTATTATAATCAGACTTATAAAGAGAAAGCACCAAGAATGCACAAAAGTAAGTATATTTTAATAGTGGTTCGAATGTGTCCATATAAGTTATGTTTTACTCCTTTTATAGGGAATTGTTTAATATAACGCCTACTCTTCTTAAGGATTGAGCATTAATGACTAAGAATGTCATTAATGAAACGTTACAATGGTTAATCGTAATTGTTTCGTGAAGATTATGTAATGTTTGACTCATTGATTGAAGATCTTTTAATCTTCCCTTTATTCTGCCTTGATTTATTCTGACCGTGTCTCTTCAACTCCTCAATTAGATTGAGGTTCCCGTATCTAATTGACTCGTGGGTATGCTATTCCGTTCCTCTTTGTCTCGTACCTCTTTGTAAAGTCACGATTAGTTGTCATGTTTTCATTGCTCCATATGTATTGCCTTGCCATCTGAATTAGTACACGTGTGAAGCCTATTTTTACCAGTACAAAACTCTCAATAACAACATCGTTTGTTCTAATATTGTTTTTAGCTTTTATAGTGAATAATTATTATACACCTATAACAGCAATTGATTTAGATATTATTTGGCTGTTATAGACAAAAAATATTTTTTTCTAGTATTACATATTGTCATGACTCAAAATCCCGCCATAGGCATCGTGATGGCACCTAGTCTCTAAAACTAAGTAAGTCGATTACATACAACATCTAAATTAGTTAAACATGATATTAAGAACAGAAATTTGTATAAATGAGAAGTTTAAAGGTGATACATGCCAACAAAACAATAATTACTACAAATCCCCAAGACTAGATAGTACAGAGTCACGAACTCTACCGAATACATATCAAAACTCAAAATATAATATTGTGCGGATAGAGGTTTATCAGTAATAATATAAGAAACTGACTCCAAGGGACTGCCACGACCAAGCAGCTCTACCTTGAATTCTCGTGATCAAAAAGCTAACTCTGTGTGAGTTCATTATCTTCAATACTTGGATCTGCACAAAAATGTGCAGAAGTGTAGTATGAGTACACCACGGTCGGTACCTAGTAAGTATCAAGACTAACTTCGGTGGAGTAGTGACGAGGTACAAGTCAAGACACATATTAGACATAATAACATGTGCAGAATATCAGTATATATAAAATAATAGAAGCAAGAAACAATAACGGCAACAAGGAATGAACATGTAGAAAAGCAGTAATGTAATCAGAACACGCTTAAGTACCAGTGAAACCAAACAAGGAAAACAAATGACAACCAATTAATCAAATCGTTCCCAACGCATGACTTGCAACAAGAATTACCCCGAGGCACCACACCTCGTAACCACAAATCATAAGCCACAATTTCGAATCATATGACACCTAGTGACCACATTATCAATAACCTTCGCACGACAAAGTCCACATGCTACTATGTACATTGTTGTGATGACCCAAAATGTCATCTTAAGTAATTTTAGCTAAATCTGTGTTCCGAGGCCCCGAAAGCCTCTGTTAATCTCACCTCAATATGCGTGCACAGCCCAGGCATGTAGCCAGGAAGCTTCTATGTGTAAATTTGACTAAAATAGAATTTTTGAATTAAATAATTGAATAAAGTTGACTCTGGTCAACACTTTTGGTAAACGGACCCGGACCCGTGATTTGACGGTTCCGGAGGGTTAGTAGGAAAATATGGGACTTGGGCGTATGCCCGGAATCGAATTCCGAGGTCCCAAGCCCGATAAATGAATTTTTAAAGAAAATTGTTTTCTGGAATTAATAAAGGTTTTTGAAAATGAACTTTGATGTGAAAACCGTGTTACCGGGCCCATATTATGGTTTCGGAGCCCGGAACAGGTTTATTATATGTTATTTGTCTTATCTGTAAAATTTGGTGTAAAACGGACTTGAAATGACGTGTTTCAGATCAAAATTGGAAAAGTTAAGCTTTATGAAGTTTTGAGAAAATTCTATGAGTTTTAAGGTTTAATTCCTTGTTTTTGATGGTACTTTGGTGATTTAAAAGCTTGAATAAGTCCGTAGGATGTTTTGGGAGTTGTGTGTGTTTTTGGTTTTGAGCCTCGAGGGCTTGGGTGAGTTTCGGGTAGCTAACGGGGTGTGAAAAGTCATGAAAAATCTGGTGTTTCTCCTGTTTCTGGTGTCAGGCCTTTTCTTCAGTGCGATCGCATATGCATCTCTGCGATCGCACAACATTAGGTTGGTAGGGGCAAAGTTTACTCTATGCGATCGCATAGAGTTGTCCGCGATCGCATAGTGTGTAGGTGTGATAGGGTGGGGGCTGGGTAGTTACTCGGTGCGATCGCACTGCCCTTGTCCGCGATCTCAGTAGTATAGGTCCAGGCTTCACTGCGGTCGCATCCTTTGTCCTGCGATCGCACATCACAGGATCCCTGACTCTATGCGATCGCACTCCCTTTCCCGCGATCGCATAGAGTTATTTCGCCCAGTATAATTTTAACCCCAAAACATAATTCAATATGGGAATATCACATTTTCAGCCTTCTTCTTCCCCTTCCACCCCCATTGATGATCCTCAAGATAATTTCCCTCCATAAACACTTGGGTAAGTGATTCTAACACTAATTTCTTCCACTTTTCTTCCATAATCACTAGAATCTAGGCCTAAAATCCTAAAAATCAAAAAAGAAATTAGGAGTTTTGGGAAATTTGGGTGATTCAACCTCAATTTAGGGTCGGCTCTTGAAACAAATCATATATTTGAACTCGTGGGGTTATGGGTGATCGGGTTTTGGTCCAAACCTCGAGTTTGGACCAAGCGGGCCTGGGTCGAATTTTGGTATTTTTGGAAGAATGCTAGAAATTGAATATCTAGGCTATGGGATTGTGTTATTGAGTCTTTATTGATATTATTGAATTAATCATGCCTAGATATCGTTGTTTCGGAGTCGGATTATAAAGGAAAGA
>ML294769.1:0-27986 GCA_005239495.1 Nicotiana undulata | reverse complement strand
CACAGGTTCAGGTTCGTATACCGTGTATTGTGATGCTTCACGGGTTGGACTTGGTGCGGTATTTATTGAGGAGGGAAAGGTTATAGCCTACGCATCTCGTCAGCTGAAGATTCATGAGAAGAACTATCCAGTCCATGATTTGGAGCTTGCAGCTATTGTTCATGCCTTGAAGATTTGGAGGCACTATTTGTATGGGGTGCCGTGTGAGGTATTCACTGATCATAAGAGTTTGCAATACTTGTTTAAGCAAAAGGAGTTGAATATGAGGCAGAGGAGGTGGTTAGAGTTGCTGAAGGATTATGATATTACCATTCTCTATCATCCGGGAAAGGCCAATGTGGTGGTCGATGCCTTGAGTGTTGCTCTTCTTCTCTAAGGGCAGTTAAAGCCATCTGATATAGGGCTTTCTCTTGTAATCTGTCTCTCGATAAGAAGCTTTATTTTGATCGGAAGTTAGTCAGCATGGGTAGTTTGGCTTATCTATCAGTTGGAGAGCGACCTTTGGCTTTGGATGTTCAGGCGTTAGCCAATCGATTTGTTAGATTGGAGGTTTCTGAGGGTGGCAGTGTTTTGGCCCATACCGTCGCTCGTTCTTCATTGTATGATCGCATTCGCGCCAGGCAGTATGAGGATCGTCATTTGTGTGCTCTTAGGGATGCGGTTCGGCACGGACGTGCCAAGCAGGTCACAGTTGATGCCGAGGGAGTCTTGAGATTGCAGGGTCGCATATGTGTTCCTGATGTTGATGGCATTCGTGAGTTAATATTGCAGGAGGCCCATAGTTCCCGGTATTCCATTCATCCGGGCGCCGCGAAGATGTACCAGGACTTGCGGCAGCATTATTGGTGGCGTAGAATGAAGAAGGATATTGTGTCTTATGTAGCTCGGTGCTTGAATTATCAGCAGGTTAAGTATGAGCACCAGAGACCCAGTGGTTTGATGCAGCAGATTCAGCTTCCTGAGTGGAAGTGGGAGCGTATCACTATGGATTTTGTAGTTGGGCTCCCACGGACCCAGAGGATGGTTGATGTAGTATGGGTTATTGTGGATAGGCTGACCAAGTCAGCACATTTCATTCCGGTGGCGGTTTCATCTTCAGCGGAGAAGTTAGCTCAGATCTATATGAGAGAGATTGTCAGATTGCACGGTGTGCCCTTATCTATCATATCAGACCGAGATACTCAGTTTACTTCCCATTTCTGGAGAGTATTCCAGCGAGAGTTGGGCACACAGATTGAGTTGAGTACAACATTTCATCCTCAGACGGACGGACAGTCCGAGCGCACTATTCAGATTTTGGAGGATATGTTGCGGGCATGTGTTATTGATTTTGGTGGTTCATGGGATCAGTTCTAGCCTTTAGAAGAGTTTTCCTACAACAACAGTTACCAGTCGAGCATTCAGATGGCTCCGTATGAGGCGTTGTATGGTAGGCGATGTTGGTCTCCAGTCGGATTGTTTGAGCCCGGAGAGGCTAGATTATTGGGTTCTGAGTTAGTCTAGGATGCCTTGGATAAGGTGAAGATCATTTAGGATAGGCTTCGTATAGCTCAGTCCAGGCAAAAAAGTTATGCAGATCGCAGAGTTCGAGATTTGGCTTTCGTGGTAGGAGACCAGGTGCTCCTTCAAGTGTCGCCTATGAAGGGCGTGATGAGATTCGGAAAGAAGGGAAAGTTGAGCCCTAGGTATATTGGTCCATTTGAGATTTTGGACAAGGTAGGAGAGGTGGCCTACAGGCTTGCCTTGCCACCGCATTTATCAGCCGTACATTCAGTGTTTCACGTATCTATGCTCCAGAGGTATATTGCAGATCCATCTCATGTTTTTGACTTCAGCGGTGTCCAGTTAGACAAGGATCTGACTTACTAGGAGGAGCTAGTAGCTATACTAAATAGGCAAATTCGCAGTTGAGGTCGAAGAATTATCCTTCGGTCCGTGTTCAGTGGAGAGCTCAGCCTGCCGAGGCAGCTACCTGGGAGTCCGAGTCCGATATGAGGAGTCGTTATCCCCATCTTTTCTCAGACTCCGGTAATTTTCTATGTCCGTTCGAGGACGAACGTTTGTTTTAGAGGTGGAGATTGTGATGACCCAAAAGGTCATCCTAAGTAATTCCAACTAAATCTGTGTTCCGAGGCTCCGAAAGCCTTCGTTAATCTCACCTCGATATGAGTGCACAGCCCGGGCATATAGCCGGGAAGCTTCTATGTGAAAATTTAATAAAAATGGAATTTTTGAGTTGAATAATTGAATAAAGTTGACTTTGGTCAACATTTTTGGTAAACGGACCCGGACCCGTGATTTGACGGTCCCGGAGGTTCCGTAGGAAAATATGGGACTTGGGCGTATGCCCGGAATTGAATTCCGAGGTCCCAAGCCCGAGAAATAAATTTTTAAAGAAAATTATTTTCTGAAAATAATAAAGGATTTTGGAAATGAATAATTATGTGAAAACCGTGTTACCAGGCCCGTATTATGGTTTCGAAGCCCGGAACAGGTTTATTATATGTTATGTGACTTATCTGTGAAATTTGATGTAAAACGGACTCGAAATGACGGGTTTCGGATAAAAATCGGAATAATTAAGCCTTATGAAGTTTTAAGAAATTTCTATGAGTTTTGAGGTTTAATTCGTTGATTTTGATGATATTTTGATGATTTAAAAGCTTGAATAAGTCCGTAGGATGTTTTGGGAGTCGTGTGTGTTTTTGGTTTTGAGACCCGAGGGCTCGGGTGAGTTTCGGGTAGCTAACGGGATGTGAAATGCATGAAAAATCTGGTGTTCTTGGCATGTTTCTGATGTCTGGTGTAATACCCTTCGCGAACGCGGCCAAGGGCTCGCGAACGCGAAGGGTAATTAGTGTGGCTTGGATTTTTTTCTACGCGAACGCACGAGTACGGTCGCGAACGCGGAGGTATGGGGGTACTTCTCTACGCGAACACGACGTCCCTCTCGCGAACGCGTAGTTTATAGGGTGGGGTCTGGGGTCAGGTAGGTTTGTTCTTCGCGAACGCGGGCAGAGGCTCGCGAACGCGGAAGGTTAGGGAGTCAGAACTTTGCGGACGCTGCCCTGGCTCCGCGAACGCGTAGGTCCCAGCAGCTAACCCTTCGTGAACGCGGCCAGGGGCCCGCGAACGCGAAGGGTAATTTTGCCCAGTTATTAAAAATTACCCCAAAAACATAATACCATACGGGAATATCACATTTTCAGCCTTCTTCTTCTCCTTCCACCCCCATTGACGATCCTCAAGCTAATTTCCCTCCATAAACACTTGGGTAAGTAATTCTAACACCAATTTCTTCCACTTTTCTTCCATAATCACTAGAATCTAGGCCTAAATCTTAAAATCAAAGTAGAAATTAGGGTTTTTGGGTAGAGTTAGGTTTTTGGGAAAATTGGGTGATTCAACCTCAATTTGGNCCTCGAGTTTGGACCAAGCGGGCCCGGGGTCGAATTTCGATAATTTTGGAAGAATGCTAGAAATTGAATATCTAGGCCTAAATCTTAAAATCAAAGTAGAAATTAGGGTTTTTGGGTAGAGTTAGGTTTTTGGGAAAATTGGGTGATTCAACCTCAATTTGGGGTCGGATCTTGAAACAAATTATATATTTTAACTCGTGGGGTTATGGGTGATTGGGTTTTGGTCCGAACCTCGAGTTTGGACCAAGCGGGCCCGGGGTCGAATTTTGGTATTTTTGGAAGAATGCTAGAAATTGAATATCTAGGCTATGGGATTGTGTTATTGAGTCTTTATTGATATTATTGAATTAATTATGCCTAGATATCGTTGTTTCGGAGTCGGATTATAAAGGAAAGACGGTCTTAGAGGGTTGATTGCTATACTTTGGACCGAGGTAAGTGTCTTGCCTAATTTTGGTGAGGGAATAGGTATTATTTGCTATGTGCTAAGTGATTATCATGTCCATTGCATAGGTGAGGTGACGAGTACCTATGCAATGTGTGTCAAGCATGCCCGTGAGTCTATTTTGATAGAAATTGCAGTATTTCTCCCATGTTTAGCATATTATGAGATTGTCTCTACTTGGTAATTCATTCTTGTTGAAAGTATTGGATGTTGAGTTTGAGAAGTGTTGATACGATTGATAATTCAAGTGTAGAGTATACGATTGAAGTGATTGGTTATAGTTGAGACCCTTGCCGGGCATTTATTGAGTTATTAATTGGATTCCTTATTGTCTTACTTTTTCTCCTAGTATCAAGACAATTATATATTTCTTTTCAGACTTTGTATTTAGCACTCAGTTTAGATAGTCCGTGAGGTTGTGACACCCCGGTTTTGGGATTATGCGATGTTATTATCATTCCTATGTCATTACGCATTCAGAGTATTGTTACATTTCCGCTGTTAAAGTTATAGAGAATGTTGGTTGTTTCAGTTCAGATTTGAAGGGTATCAATTTTACTACTGTTGAATTGATTTGAAAATATTAATGTGTAGTATACGTTGTCTTGTCTAGCGGGTTCAACGTTAGACGCAGTCATGGTCTGAAAGGTGGAATTTCGGGTCGTGACAGGTAAGTACAATCCGAATCAGGAATCAAAACAGTTTTAAAATAAATTCTGGAAAAAAAATTAAGTTCAAAGAATATTAACCAAAATGAGTTGAGAATCTTCAAGAATGTTACTTCCTCTGGTTCATAATAAGTGACCAATTTATTTTTAGCACGCCAATTAAGAAAATACTAAATTTTATACAAAAATACTTACTATGACTAAATTACCCCTAATTAAATATTTAATGTAAGGAATAAGAAATTTTTTTAGGGATATGTACATAGAGGTTATTTTGTAAACACAAATTGAATTCTTTCTTGATTACATAACTGGACAGTTATTTTGAACCAAAATAAAAAAGAAAACTAGTCACTTATTGTGAACCGGAGAGAGTACTTAAGTACTAAATTATCTTTCTTAATCCACTCATTTTTTCATTAATTTCCCCCTTTTCTTTACTTAGTTCATTACAGTAAATGCTAAGAGATGCATATAATGTTAAGTGATAAATATGTGTATGAAAAACATATCTTACATTCATTTACTTGTTTCGAGATGTTAATTCCTCTCTCACTTCTACATTTCAGTTATTATCTTATTCTGCTGTTTTGGTAATTTGTTGCCCCTTTATGCCCAGCATGTTCCTCCCCACAATTGTATTTCCTGTTTATTTCCTGTTATATTATTGAACTGTACAGGTATTAATTGCGGTCGTGTCCTAGCCTCGTCACTACTTCACCATGGTTAGGCTCGACACTTACTCAGTACATGGGGTCGGTTGTACTGATGCTACACCTGCACTTCTTTATGTTGTGCAGATTACGCAACCGGACCCAGTAGACACCGCTAGAGGGAGTAGCCTTCGGTCCACGCAGGCGACATCAAGGTAGACCCACAGACGTTCGTGGGCCCTGACGTCACCTTCTATATCTTCTTTCTGTCATTTTGTGTACTTCCAGACAGATGTATCATTTTATTTCAAACTGTTGCTTTTAGTCAAATCTTAGTCTAGTTCGTGAGATTGTGACTCCATTTATGGGTTTTGTACTTAATGGTATTTTCTACGAGATTGGCTATTTTAGTCTTAGAATCTATTAGACCTCCGTATTTTTATCATGATTTTCTAGTTAGCGTTTATTATTTTTAATTGTTAATATGTTAATTCATTTAAAACGCTGGCTTGTCTTGCGAGTTCAACGTTAGACGCCATCACGGCTTGAAGGTGGGATTTCCGATTGTGACAGAAAACATTAAGTATGTACGAGTTCTTCCTTGTAATCATATATTTCACCATAAGTGTGTAGTTAAATGGATGGTTATAAACATGACATATCCAGATTGTCGTCATGATTATTTTCATCTTGTACGATTAAGATCAAGATGCTTGGATCACTAGAATAGCTTGCTTTATTCCGAAATTTTACACATTTTATAATCGTGTCAACGCAGAAAGCGAAAAATGACTGAATAGTTTTGGAGTAAATCCAATCTTACTTGTGAGGGAGACGGTCCTCGTAGTTCTTATAGTTATTTTTATTACTATTGTTATACTATATAAGGCAGCTCGGTATTGGATTAGTCGCGATGTCGCTCTAAGACCTATTAGACAAGTAATTAGGTTATTCTCTCGTGTACAATATTCAGTACAAGAGGGTATAAACTTCACAGATGGTGTGTGTCACATTTGTTTAGGTGAGTTTGAAAAGACTAAGTATGTACGGGATCTTACTTGTAATTATATGTTTCACCATAAGTGTATATTTAAATGGATGGCTATAAACATGACATGTTCAGATTGTAGACACCGGCTATAAACATGACATTTTCATCATGATTATAGCCATCTTGTAGTTTAAGAAATTTGTACTTGTTACCTCTAATAGTTTTTGTCAAATTAATCATGATGGCTTGTGTTTATAAATTTACAAAGTGAAAAACTCAAGAATCAAGTAAGTAGTTAAAAAAAACGTAATGATCCGTTCAATTTTAATTCCGTGCACTACTTTTTTCAAATATTATAAAAGTCGTGCAATGTTCGTGCAACTTCTTTAAAAATGTACACATTATATGCACATCTCGAAAAAGCTAGATGAAATTGCAGATCCCTAAGTACTGAATTTATTCGCGAAATAATTTGGGGAAATGTAGGGAAGATAAGGAAGGGCACATATCTTCTACTGGTAACTAATTCATTTTTTTTTGCTTGCCATTTGTCTAAGACGGCTTTTAGCAATATTTTCTTACATTGGTCGTGTCAACGCAAAAAGAGATAAATGATTTAATGTTGTTGGAGCAAATTCAAGCTTATTTCTAAGGAGACATTAGTCCTCGTAATTTTTAATATTATCTTTATTGCTATTGTTATCTTTTTACTTTTTAAGACAGCTTGGTATTGCATTAGCCGCCATGCCACTCTGAAACCTATTAGACGAGTCATTAGTTTATTCCCTCGCGTACAATATTCAGTACAAGAAGGCATAAATTCACAGATGGTATGTGTCACATCTGTTTAGGGAAGTTTGAAAACACTATGTATGTAGTAGTTCTTCCTTGTAATCATATATTTCATCATAAGTGTATAGTTAAATGAATGGTATAAACATGACATGTCCAGATTGTCGTCATGATTATGGCCATCTTGTACGATTAATATCAAGATTCTTGGATCACTAGAATAGCCATCTTTATTCCTAAATATATACATTTTATAATCGTGTCACGCAGAAAGCGAAAAATGGCTGAATAGTTTTGGAGCAAATCCAATCTTATTTGTGGGGGAGACGGTCCTCGTAGTTCTTATAGTTATTTTTATTACCATTGTTATACTTTATAAGGCAGCTCGGTATTGGATTAGTCGTGATGCCGCTCTAAGAACTATTAGACAAGTAATTAGGTTATTTCCTCATATACAATATTCAGTACAAGAGGGCATAAACTTCACAGATGGTGTGTGTCACATCTTTTTAGGTGAGTTTGAAAAGACTAAGTATATACGAGTTCCTCCTTGTAATCATATATATCACCATAAGTGTATATTTAAATGGATGGTTATAAACATGACATGTTCAAATTGTGGCCACCGGCTATAAACATGACATTTTCGTCATGATTATAGCCATCTTGTAGTTTAAGAGATTTGTACTTGTTATCTCTAATAGTTTCAGATTAATCATGATGGCTTGTGTTTATAAATTTACAAAGTGAAAAACTCAAGAATCAAGTAAGTAGTTAAAAAAATGTAATGATCATTCGTGCAATTTTAATTTCGTACACTTTTTTTTTCCAATTATTATAAAAGCCGTGCTATTTTCGTGCAACTTTTTTTTTAAATGTGCACATTATATGCACATCTCAAAAAAAGCTAAATGAAATTACAGATGCCTATAAAGTAAGTACTGAATTTGTTCGCGAAATAATGTGGAAAAATGTAGGGAAGATAAGGAAGGACACATAAAATACTTATCGAGATGCATAACTTGTTACTCTTATTTCAGCAACGTTTGGCAAGCTTGATTAGTTCCTTGGTTGAGAATGTCGGATAACGGAGTTGGCGGTTGTGGCGGGTAAAAACTTACTCGTATTGGTTATTTACACTAGATTAATTGATGCATGATATGTGTTTGCTCATACATTTTTTTCAATAAATCATAATTAATTATTGCTTATTTTGACCTCATTAAATCAATTAACAGTGGTGAGTTAATATAGTTTAATGTAAACATTTAGTGCTAATAAATTTTTACCGTGTGTGCTTAAGTGATATCTAAATCATTTTGAATTTCTCCATAGGTTTAATCACAGCACGACTAAATGGTTCAACCACATGGTTACATTATTGAATCTCTATTACTTTCTGAATGAGTTTTACGGCCTCTAAAGAATAACAGTTTCAAATTATCTGAAAACGGTCATATTAACTACTTTCTCCCTTTGAATTTAGATTAGATAGTTTGATTCAGCATGAAGTTTAAGGGGAAAAAAAGACTTTTGAAATTTGTGGTCTTAAAACTTAAGAGGTAAAAGTTTTGTGAGGCCATGACATTTGTGCGGTTATAAAAGCTTCTCATTAGGGTAAAACGGGTAAAATGAAGAGTTTAAAGTTGAATTATTTCCAATTGTAAAAATGTGTAAGTTTTTTTTGGAACGGACTAATAAGGAAAGTGTGTCATCTAATTTGAAACATAGGGAGTAGTTAACTAGGTTTGGTAAGTACAATCCGAATCAGGAATCAAAACAGTTTTAAAATAAATTCCTGAAAAAAATTTAAGTTAAAAGAATATTCACCAAAATGAGTTGAGAATCTTCAAGAATGTTACTCCCTCTAGTTCATAATAAGTGACCAATTTGTTTTTAGCACGCCCATTAAGAAAATACTAAATTTTATATAAAAATATCTACTATGACTAAACTACCCCTAATTAAACATTTAATGTAAGGAGTAAGAAATATTTTTAGGGATATGTACATAGGGATTATTTTGTAAGCACAAATTGAATTCTTTCTTGATTACATAACTGGACAGTTATGTAGAACCAAAATAAAAAAGGAAACTAGTCACTTATTGTGAACCGGAGGGAGTATTTAAGTACTAAATTATCTTTCTTAATCCACTCATTTTCTTCATTAATTTCCCTCTTTTCTTTACTTAGTTCATCACAGTAAATGCTAAGAGATGCATATAATGTTAAGTGATAAATATGTGTATGGAAAATATATCTTACATTCATTTATTTGGTATAATACTCAGTGACCTTTTTTTTTTTTTTTGGTTTTCCCTTCAACGTCTGATACCTGCTTTGATGCCCGACTAATTCATTTTGCTTCCAAAAGTCCAACTTTAGAAGGATAAAGCGCTACGTACCAACGACGACATCATTCTTAAGGTTTAAACCCGAAATTTTTTACCCTTTTCCATCTCTCCAAAGGAAACTTCTATCAAATCCCATAATAGAGCGCGCGCTCTCTCTTTCGATTTTGCTCAAACAACCAGGCTCAAAGCAATGTTGTCAAAATCACTACATTCAACGTATCAATTAGACAAAAGTAACAGAACGGGTGTCAAATGAATCTGAATCCTAGGAGTCCCAGGATTCTGTGAGGCAAACTTTGTACTGAATATTCGAGGATCAACCCGACACCATGGAGTCGCCTTTGTTAGGGAGCGCTTTATCCCCCAATGTGAAATTTTCCGGCGCGGATCTGATTAGTCGGGCCCCAATATGGGTACCGGATACCGGGTGAGAAATCAACAAAAACGACATCATCCAAGATAAATTCTATGTCCCATTCTTCATTTAAAAACAACATATATCCAAAGAAGAAGAAAGAGATGGAAGAAACTAATCTTAATCTCCAAATAAAAATTATAGGGGATTAACATTGATTTATTTGAGGATTTATTTAATATTCTAATTAGCGTCAAAGTTTGTCAATTATATAATGTTAGTCGAGGAAAATACTGCTATATGAAAAAAAAAATAAGACAAATAGTTAAAAAACTAAAAATTTATTTAGAAAAAACTTCAAACATGATTGTATTGTCAGAACTAATGCACATGAACATAGTAAAAGAAAATTACAATATTGTGCTACATGTTTAAACAGCCTAATTTTCAAAATACGTCTACAAAGCAAACATTAGAGTTGCAACAATTTTTATTTGTATATTTTCTTTTCTCTAATAAAACCAAAAGTTTCTTAGTAGAATTTACTGACATTGTTATTGTTCTTGTCCCTTCATTTTCTTAGTATTTTTACCCCATTGTTTTCCATGGTTTTGATTTACATGACCAACAGTATTTATTTCCAAGTATAAATTGGGCGGCAAATTTTTTCGTATAAATAGCAAAGCAATTATATCAGCTTTTCACCACAAAAAAACATCTTGTTTAATTCACAACTAATTAAGATGAAACTTATAATTGCTAAAACTTATATTGTTCATTTTGTTACTTTCTTGATCCTATTGTCCATGGTTTGTACTAACACATTAGTGGAGGCTCAAAAGTGCAAGCCAAGTGGAAAAATTAAGGGTAAAAAGCCCCCAAAAGATCCATGTAGTCCTGGTGATGAATGTTGTGAAGAAGGGAAATTTTACACTACTTACAAATGTTCACCTCCGGTTACAGGTCACACGAAGGCAATTCTCACCATCAACAACTTTGACAAAGGTGGTGATGGTGGCGGTCCATCTGAATGTAGTGGCACGTATTACCATAACTCTATTCCGGTGGTGGCTCTGTCCACCGGATGGTACAGTAAAGGGAGACGATGTTTTGAAAACATTACCATACATGCAAATGGGAGGAGCGCGAAAGCCATGGTTGTCGATGAATGTGATTCGGGTGAAGGGTGTGATGCACCACATGCATACCAACCTCCTTGCCCGAATAACATTGTGGATGCTTCTGAAGCAGTGTGGAAAGCTTTAGGTGTTCCTAAGAAAGACTGGGGTTGGCTTGAAATCTCCTGGTCTGAATAATGAATGATTTATAATCTGCTGGTTTTCAATAAACACCCTTCATATCCCAGAGGAACTGATAACTAGGCTCAGTTCCCTTCATCATGGGATCACAGAATAATACTTTCTTTTACTTGTTTTCTTTTCCAACCATGTTATCTTATGGTAGAGAAATTTCTACTTGCTTCTCTGTCAAAATGATCAATTATATATATACATGCATCTGTTTGAACTGAATTTGACAAAATTAATCTACTTATCCTATCATCTTTCCTTAAGCCGAGAATCTATCGGAAAACAGTCTCTCTACCCTCACAAGGTGAGTAAGGCTTGCGTACACTTTACACTCCTCAGACCTCACTTATGGGATTACACTAGGTTTGTTGTTGTAATCTACTTCTACTAGTTTCATTGAGCCAAGAATCATGCAAATCTTTATCAAAATGAACTACAACAACAACAACCCAGTAAAATCACACCAGTAGAGTCTGGGGAAGGTAGAATGTACGCAAACCTTACCCCTACCCCATCGGGGCAGAGAGGTTGTTTCCAGGAGATTTATCATAATGAACTGTATGCAGAAATCCTGGCAAAACAGTTTGCAGTGTTTGCAAGCAAAGATAAAACAATGGTTCTAAGAAATTAAGCCATAATATCATAGTATCTAAAGTTTATGGCATAATTAATGAAGGATTGATAGAGGCAAAAAGATCTCACATTTGACTTGTTGACTAGTCCCGGAATATAAAAAAAATATTCTAAGTTTACTACAGAAAAGAGATCAAAAGCAAAACCACCACTTTTCCTCAGACAATTTGGTCCATCACACTTAACTTTCTACAGATGCAATAATGCATTTTACTTTCAACCCTACCATTACTACTTTTAACAGTACCTAAAAAGAAGAATTTTGTTACAGAGTTAGCATAATCCATCATCCTACTAATAGGCAGACGGTTAAATCGTCGAGCTGATCTCCTGGCGCACGTTTCATTTACAAAGCACATATATACAAAACGGTCATGTGTGCATTGCAGTGAATTGTGTCATCCACGCGTCAGGTCAATCCCAGTCTGGGAATTTCTTACATCTGGCCGGGAACTTGGAGGCCAAACAGCCGTGCCAGAACCTGAAGTAGGATCTTGACTCGGAGTAGCACCAATTGGTGTAGATGACTTTTCAGCAGACTCTTTCTCCTCTTGAATAGGAGTACTACTTTCTGGTTTGCTTTTTACCTTTGGGTCATATACAAAGCTGCATACAACTACCTGCAGCAAATTTGCTTGTTACACAGAAAACATAAAACAAATACTCCCAAAAGAGTAAGGAGAGATAAACAAGCATTCAGCAAATACCTGAACAGGGCTGGCTGCTATGAGCCTACCCCCTATAGCACCTCCAATTACTTGCCCATCAGGACTACAAACCGAGATACTTATACCACCGGTGCGATTGCGTGGGCCACCAGTTTCAGCAACCAAGTATGAACCAGACAAGCATAGTATCTCAAAACGGCCCTGCTCAGAATAGGAAACATGTAGTTTTCAGGATACATGATTTGTCACAAGCAAAATGGCATGCACATATGGCAAAAGGAAAGAAGAGAACGGAAATTTTAGAGGGCAGAGAACACAAAGGGAACAAAGTTGTTATAGGCATTTTCCAATCAGTGTCAACATCCATTCACATGATTTATAAGTGTGAGCATGTGCATGAAAAAAGATGGTCTAAGTATTGAAACAAAGATTGAGCAACAAGGAATATGACTGGCTATTTGTGTAAAGATCACAATCGGATATTTGCAGTGGCCCACTTTAAGCTACAAAGTTTCAAATCCAAGCCCAGCCAATTGAGCCCATATAAATTCACAATGTTGGATCCTCATCAACTGCGAAGCCCAAGAGATTGCTTGGGCCTCTCATTATTTAGTTTTACGCCATTTTAATTCAACCCTAGGCAATAATCAACTAAAACAGACACTGCAAGAAATTTCTTATCTCAAAGACAAGAAATTGGAGAATTAAGACAACACGTCTGGTGAATAACAGAAAAGATTATGCTTGTTGAGTGAGAGAAGAACAAAAATGACATATTTTTCGAGCGACCAAAATATTTCAGTTCAAATAGCCGGTCATGTATCAGTATCACATTGCCAACATGTAATGAAAAGAGAGGATTGGAGAGACAAACAAACCTAAATTAGAAATTGTTACAAGTATGTGCATGTTAGTTAGTAAAACCAAACTATTTATTGGAGGTATCTGGTTCTCCAGTCATTGGTACTCCATTAAATTACCAGGACTATTAGTATATGATCTTTATATTGACTAATATGTCGAAGTACTTGCTAAACTTTTTATATTTGCAGCATCAAGTGCTTATATCTCATGTTCATATCCATTCTGTTTGTAGTTTTCCATTAAAGAAATGACAATCATTGCTTTCTTGTTTCTGTAAGTATAATTTTAACCATTGTAAGGAAGAACAACAAGCAATCCTGAAAGGGCACTTTTTGATAACCGATGATGATATGGCTCTTATACTATCATTTTAAGTAGAAATTGATGCAGCACTGAATTTCATTGTAATTTTGCATACCACTGAACCACTATAGACGGAAATTACCAATCAAACGAAAAACCGACATAAACCGAATCGATAAAAAACCGACTCAATTAGTTTGGTTTGGTTCCAATATTTGAAAAACCGACTTACTTGGTTTGGTTTCTTTTTAGGGAAAAACCGACCCATACCGAACCAAGAACACCCCTACCAGCTATGCAACCACAACCAGGATTAACGACAGAAGTAAAGGCGGAAATTGAAGATGTTGCACCTTATAGTATTCAAGGAGGTAATGGTGAAGGTCCTACTCCTTGTACTACTGGCATTCGAGGGACAATTGATAGTCTCTCGATACAAGAAGAATTGCGCACAACTAATGGTGCTTGGTTGGATCACAAAACAAAGAAAGAAGCTGATTTAAGTAACACCCAACCTGCAGCATTGATGTGAATTTCCTTCAACAAGTAGCGGTTGCTTTTAAAGAAGTAAAAGCAAACCAAGAAGAAAGCACACGATTGGCAAAAGAAACAGTTAGCTTGAATCCAAGTTTTGAACCAACTTTTCTAGCCATCCGAGAAAAACATGTGACATTTAGGGGTGTTCATGGTTCGGTTTAGCTTGGTTTTTCCCTAAAAAGAAACCAAATCAAGTAAGCCGGATTCTCAAATATTAGAACCAAAGCAAACCAATTGAGTTGGTTTTTTATCGATTCAGTTTATGTCGGTTTTTCAATTTTTTCGGTTATTTATCGAGTTTTTTCTTAAATATGAGACATACACTACCAAACACATATTCCGACAACGAGAATGTAAAGGTAAAGAATTAGATTATTATAATAGCAAAGAACACGAATAAAAATACAAATGACTAATATGTACCATAAAATTTAAGAAACTTTATATAAAAATATACATATATATAGGTGTAATAATAAATTTAAATAGCTACTTTAATAGTTGTTTGGTTTGGTTATTTTTTTATTAAAACCAAAACAAAACCAATTTATCGGGTTTTTTGGTCGGTTTTTCGGTTTGGTTCGATTTTTTGGATTCATATGAACACCCTATCAAACTAAAAGTATGTAATCTAATAGTTTGGCCAATTTTAGATTCGCTCAATTTAATTAATGTTCGTTTATATGTTCATTAAACTGAAATGAATCAATTCAAGTTTTTTATCAGATCATATATATTCTATATTCATCTTCAAAATAGAAAGAAAAATCTTCATATGAGAATAGTGTTTTGTAACAAAATAGAGATTATTTAGACTTCAATTTGATAAGGAATTTTAAATAAATTCACCTCAAAATCACTATATAATTATGCTAATATTTTTTGATCTTCTCTGATAGTACTCCCTCCGTTCCAATTTATGTGAACCTGTTTAACTGGGCACGGAGATTAAGAAAAAAATGAAGACTTTGGAATTTGTGACCCTAAACAAGCAGAATATTTGTGTGGTTATAAAAGTTTCTCATTAAGGGTAGAATTGTAAGTTTAAGCTAAATTGTTTCCAAATTTAGAAAGGGGTCATTCTTTTTGGAACGGGCCAAAAAGGAAATAGGTTCACATAAACTGGAACGGACGGAGCAATACTTTTTTAACTTATATAATATGTAAGAGGAGCTAGGTTCTCAAAAGAAAATTTGTACTATACCATATTATAGGCACAAGTGGAGCTAAATATAATTACAAATATCTTAAAGTAAAGAAATTTGAATTTATCAATCAATTTAGAAAATACAAGGTTGAAATTATTGTAAGAAAAGCTCAGCATCGTTATTAACCTACTCAAGAAAGAAATGTGAATATGATGGATAAAAGAATACTTAGGTATCAAATTGTCGACCTACTTTCAGAACGGTTTACTTGTAAGTTTGATAATATTAGTTGATTTTGTCCCTATTTATGCAAAGGTGAAAAAAGGAGAGAGGAAGATAAATTTATTTTGGCTAAAACTAAATTCAGCTTAAAATAGGAGAAATAAGAATTTTAAAGCGAGAGAGATAGAGAGAGAGAGAGAGAGCAAGGAACGAGATAAATAGGGCGCTAAACGGAAAGAAGGATTAAGTGGATCGAACCGTCGTTGTTCAAACAAAACACCTATGTTTAGGCCAAAGCTCCTCCACGCCAATGGTTGCTAACTCATTCTGTAAGTCAAAATCTTAAGAAATTTCTACATAACTAATAAAGTTTTTACTGAAGTTGGTGGGTGCTTCAGCACCCATAAGTATGCATGTGGATACGCCCATGTCCACAGTTTCAACAAGCTTTGATCAAAACATACAGAACGTCATTTTTTCACAATGATTCAAACTCTCAATAACGCGCCTAACGGTATTAATCAGCTCTTCACTTTCCATAATCTCAATTAGGATCTCGAAGGTAGAATATTTTATGTAAAATCCCAGTCAAGGACTCTCAACAACTCACTTGCTGGTATTATCAGCTCCTCCAAGTCCAAGTAAATACAAAATATTAAACAAAGTCTAACCTCATAAGTAACAGTGGCACCAGAACTGGCAGGGGGGCGTAATGTTATAGCTGAAACTGCGCCATTAGCTGATAAGATACATAAAGCCCTAGGCCTCTGCTGTGCAAATGCCAACAATTTTGCCGCAACATCCTGTAAAATTTAGGGAGAGTATATTTCTAAGTGCATTTCGCACCAAGCAAAATAAAATACAGGTTATAAAATTTGGTGACAATAAAATGTTTAAGCACATGCATGGTTTAAGATTCATCATCAGTCAAATCATATTTTTCCACATCTGAAAGCTCTTCCCTCTGGAAAACATTGTGGGATAACCTTCCCGACAATGTCCACACTGTTTCTGTTTTGGTTACCAAACGTGCGTTTTTGCTTGTTTGCATCATCTCAACTCAAGTTCCCGCCATAGGAATGCATGAGAAGGAAAATACACAGCATTCACTTTAATTTTGTTTGTCAGGTAATGAAAATCACATATCAACATCAGACATCAATTCACTTTAATCCATAACCCAGGTTTATTGTTCGAAAGACTTGTACTCGGAACAAATAAAGGCAAACATGACAAAAATACTTCAGTCATGCGCTAAAGACAAACTTAGTAGCATTTTATCCGAAAAAAGATTATACATACAAAATGTGTAAGCCATACCTCTCCTACACCAATGTGTATAACATGAGGAGTAAAAGCCAATCCAGCCGAACTACTCATCCATTCACCTGCGGCATAGTAATTTAATCTTCAGAGATTACGACCAAATAAATAAGATATCTTGCAAGTTACTACTCCAATTGAGATATAAATTAACCAACAAATTAGAATTACCGGGGAGAACTTTCCGCCCTACCCCAACACCTTCAATATCATTATTATGCGATATGCAGCCACCAACATGATGCCAAGTGTAACCGTTTAAGCAATTTAAGCAAATCAGCTCGAGTTAAGCCACAACAGGATAAGTTTGTCTAACTAAATGAGTGCAGGTGAATCTGATAAAACATAATTTGAGTCTGAATAAATTATTTTCTCTCTTCTAATTGTGAACAAGATTCAGGCTGTTACCCCTGATTATCAGTGACAGGCAGCACCATATATATTAATTAGACATAACTAAAAACTCAAAACTAGAAGCACATGCATAAAATTGTAATTTACTTCCTAACAATGTAGGGCAAATGTCATGTACCACACATCCATAAGTATGACATGGAGCTGAAACAAAAAAAGAAATCCCCTGTATGTGTGAACTAAAAGGCATGATTTCAGCTGTAAACAAACTTTATACTTTCAAAAATGTAATACTTCTAGATCAGCCAACAACTTAAAAACCGACCCCTCGGGTTACACATAGATGAAATGCCATAACGCATTAATGTTCAAATCATAACTCACCAACAGCAGCTAATTGTTGCTTCCACCCACTACCAGGAGGCCGGCCTCGTATTCGCTTCGGCCCGGGAGTAATGGACCCACCACTTGAAGGATTACTAGACAAAGGAGACAATGCTAAAGACATGTTTGTACCATCAGGACCATATTTCCTAGGTCTGCCTCTTTTCTTTTTCACTGGATCACTACCACTAGGTGAAACACTAGAGGCCATACTAATGTTAATTCCATGACCAAAATTAGGTGATGGATTCTCAACTTGGTAAGTTGAGTTCACATTACCAGTACTACTACTCCCTACATTGGACTGAACTGCAATATTAGCATTTGTTAGGGACTTAAAACCAGGTGATACAGGTACCCCACCAGGTGTCCCAGTTCCACTAGCAGCACCAGAAATTGGCCCTGAAACAGAACCACTAATCCCTCTGTTAAGATAATAATTAGCTGCAGAACCAGATAGTGTCATTCCTTCTCTTACATCCATGCATTTACTCACTAAAATTTACACTCCAGAAGAAGAAAAAACTGAGTCTTGATCCTTCTATTTACCAAAGATTGTAACTTTTTGGAGTTTAATAAACCAAAACACAAAAACCAACAACATAAACCTAATTAAACCAAGAAAAAAAGCTCTTTTTTTTAAAGAATTCCTAACAAGGGTTTAAGATGGGTTTTTCAGGAAGTTGAGGAAAAAGCTAAGTGAGGAAAAAAGTAAAGGTTGAATTTTGAAGGAAGAAAACTACTAAAGATCATACATTTAAGCTTTAGTTAGCCGAATGCTTAATATTTGTAGCTCTAAAAGCCCACCCCATATAGTAATTTTGAGTGAAAAAACTGTGCTAAGGCACATCAAACAGGAAAAGTGAAAAGGAAAAAAGAAAACCCTAGATTTGAAATGAGAGAGAAAGAGAGGAGGGATTGAACTGAACTGAGTTTTTTGGGGAAAGAGGAAGAGGAGGGTGAAGACAAAAGCAAAGTGAAATAGTAGTAGAAAATTTTTCAGCTTTTGAATTAAAGTAAACAGAAGCCACCTTTCTTCATATAAGTAGAATATAATAATAGTAGGATTATTATTTTTAATGTAGGGGTTGGGTTTAAGGGGTTTGGAAAGGGTTTAAGAAGTCAGAATTGGTGTAAGGGTTTGTTTGATTTGTCACATCTGAAAAATTTAGGACCCGTTTGACTACGAGTTTTGTCTAAATAAATTTGGGATTTATTTGGCAAACTCTTATTTGGCCATAAATTTTGCTTATATTTTGGCAAAATTTTAAATCCCAAAATTACCTCAATTGCTGATTTTGTGCTAAAATTTCAAAACTTGGGTATTTTATACATGTTTTTCCAAAATAAAGTTGGAAAATATATTTTGAAAACGTACATCCAAACACATTTTCATCTTCAAACCAAACTTCACCCAAATCAGATTTTTCAAATAAATTTGAGAATTTATGGTCAAACGTTAGTTTCAACTTATGTTAACCTATTTGACTGGTTTAAGAAAAAGATAGAAAACTTTTGAACTTGTGTAAAATAAGAGCAGGTGGACATTAAAAAATCACTTCTTTCAAAACAAAAAAATCGAAATCAGTGTTTGGTCATAAAATTTTCAATTTTTGCTTGAAGATGAATTTTGAAATTTTTCAAATGTTTAAAAAACTCTAAAAACTGTTTTTCCATTTTTTTCACTCAAATCATTTACAAAACACCAAAAACAACCCAAAATAAATGTCCAAACACAACTCTAATTTTCAAATAGCATTTTCACTTGGAAAAAAAAAATCACTTTTTTTTAACTTTTACAATTCTTATGTCCAACCCACTAAGGATGAATTTTATAGCAAATTCAGTTTTATTAGTGAAACGTAGACCGATTAATGTTTTGAACTGAAGCAAAAAGCAACAGGTGGAGGTCTTAAGTTCGACTCTCAACGAAAGTATTCTATTTTTCTGTATTTTTATATTTTGTCTTCGTTGTATTTGTTGAGTCGATATAAGTTGTATTCTTCGGATACACTTTTCTATCTCGTCTTGATTGTATTTGTTGCATGAACAAATACAATTGATACAGGCAAACAAATACAAGTTATAATTGTTGTGCGAACGAATAGAGTTAAACACGCTATATTCATTGCGCGTCTAAATACAAGTAATACAAACTGTCAATTAAATAATAGCTACAAATAGTAATTAGACAAATTATAATTATATATAATAATTAAATTCTAAACTGTAGTACATTATGAAAATTTCTCTATATATAATTATTACAATTAATGTATAGTTTCATAAAAAAATTCTAAAATTATTTTCTGCGGAGATTTTGGGTGAACAGTTGGTGCACCTAAAGTCCTAAAGTACCAAAATGTCTCTATCAGATTACTATTATTAGTACATCTAATTTCTTAGGGAAAGGCTTTTTGCCCTTTTCTTTCTTAGTGGGCGTTTGGACATAAGAATGGTAAAATTTCAAAACATGGTAAAAAAAATGAAAGCGTAAATGATATTTGAAATTTAGAGTTGTTTTTGGATATGAGTATAACTTTGGGTTAATTTTTTATATGAATATAATTTTGAGTTGTTTTTGAAGTTTGTGAGTGATTTGAGTGGAAAAAATTTTAAAAATAATTTTTTAGAGTTTTTCAAATTTTCAAAATGTATGTCAAAATTAAAAAATTTATGAACAAATCGAAAAATAATAAAAATTATTAGGAAAAAAAAGGAAAAAATTTCTTATGTCCAAACGGACTCTTAGAGCATGTTTGGACATAAGAATCTTTTCACTTTTTTCGAAAAAAGTTTACTTTTTTATCGAAATCAGTGTTTGGGCATAAAATTTTCAAAAAATTATTTGAAGATAGGTTTTGGAATTTTTCGAAAATGTGAACAACTCCAAAAGGTTGGTTTTCA
Organism: Nicotiana undulata; assembly: GCA_005239495.1. Classification (NCBI taxonomy): domain Eukaryota; kingdom Viridiplantae; phylum Streptophyta; class Magnoliopsida; order Solanales; family Solanaceae; genus Nicotiana; species Nicotiana undulata. The sequence continues at coordinate 7,654 of ML294769.1, read as the reverse complement.
AAATTTTCACTCAGATCACTCACAAAAAACTTAAAAAACAACTCAAAATTATATTCATATCCAAACACAACTCTAATTTTCAAATATCATTTTCACTTGAAAAAACATTCACTCTTACAATTCTTATGTCCAAACGCCCGCTTAGTTTTCTCTCTCTTCAAAGCCTGTTCTGTACTATCTGATGAATTTAATGAGAGAACTTTGTGACCTTTGCTTTTTAAGCTTTTAGACATTAAAGTGTGACTAAAGAGAAAGACAACAGAGTTATTAAATAGAGGAAAGAGAAAATGAGATAGTCAAAGTTCTTTTGTAAAAGACAATCATAGTCAAACAAGGAGGGAAATTATATTGTAGTGGCTGGTGGGAGGAATATATTAGAGTTCAAAATTATCCTTCATGCCCCTCAATTTTCCACAAACTGACATCAATGGTGCCTCAAAGTTTAATAATAGCGTATTTGACCGAGCTTCTAAATTAACTTATTTTTAAAATGTTATTAATAGAATTGTAATTAGAGTGAATATTTATCTTTTAGAGAGTTTTACTTTGTGGCTAAGCTAGCGTTTGGTCATAAATTCCTAAATTTGTTTTGAAAAATCTGATTTGGGTGAAGTTTGGTTTGAAGATGAAAATGTGTTTGGACATACGTTTTCAAAACATATTCCCAACTTTATTTTTGAAAAACATGTATAAAATTTCCAAGTTTTGGGATTTTGGCCCTAAATCAGCAATTGGGGTGATTTTGGGATTTGAGATTTTGCCAGAATGTGGGAAAAATTTATGGCCAAACATGAGTTTGCCAAATAAATTCCAAATTTATTTTGGCAAAACTCATAACCAAACGGGTCGTAAGTCATCTTTCCCCTATAAATAGAGGAGTCTTACCTCATTATAAATCATCTCAAATCAATAAGCTAGCGTTTGACCGTAGATTCCCAAATTTGTTTTGAAAAATCTACTTTGGGTGAAGTTTGGCTTGAAGATGAAAATGTGTTTGGACATACGTTTTCAAAACAAATTTCCCAAATTTATTTTGGAAAAACATTTGTATTATTAGAGATTTGGCCTAAAACCAGCTATTGAACTAGTTTTGGGATTTGAGATTTGAGATTTTGCCAAAATATAGGCAAAATCTATGGCCAAACATGTGTTTGCCAAATAAAATTCAAATTTATTTTGGCAAAATCTATGGCGAGACGGATCCTTAAGAATTCTCTCTCTATACTTTTCTCTCCAATACTCTTCTTCTTCTTTTATTGTTTTATAACACGTTATCAGCACGAGACTCTGACTAATTGAGTAGAAGTTTTGGGATTGAGCATAATGATTGTCAATTGTTCCATGAATTTCCTTCATGATTAAATTATGGATTTAAGGTAAGTATTTTACTTTATTTTTCGATTTTAAATTCTTGAAATTTTATAATTTGATTTTAAATGCAAGCAAAGACAATAATTTGATTATAACTCTTATAGAGTTTGCAAGAAATTATAACCACCCGAAGTGGTAAAATTTATATGCCTTTCCATGATCAAATTCATGTATGATTGTGGGCAAAGAATTGAAAACATGTCCCATTGAATTTGCTTTATTCTCATTCCCCTTAAGAGAATGTGATAGCAATATGTGATAAGTCTGAAAGAAGACAAAATTATTATCGTGAAGGTATCAATGGATGTGGATGTGGTATTAGACAAAATTATAATCGTCATCACTGTGATAATGAGAATAATGAGGATTCTCAAAATAAATCTTCACTCTGTGAAAGTAATATTTGTCATTTATTTGACATGAGATTTTGTAAAGCACAAATAGATGATATTCATTCTTGAAAGTATATAACGTGCTAGTGGTAGTGAATATACATCACTCACTTCTAAAACAAGGTTTGAGATGAAATAAGAAAATAATTTCATTGTTATGGCATGAATGGTCATTGATCACATACCTATTGTGATTATGCCAAAATATTTTGGCAATGTGATTATTAAAAGACAACAGTAATGCAAGAGACAAATCTTGCATATAACTTTGACCATGACCATAATGGTATAACTTTCTCTTTGAAAGAGACATTCACCGTATGGATGTTGATGAATATGTGGCAGTACAAGTGGTTCAGCGTCACGAACCAAATAATTCCATCTTATTATTATTCAAGTGCGGTGTATATTTTAACTAACTCCATAATGCACAAAGATAAACAATTGAGAAAAATTTATGTGGAATGAATTATCATTTCTACATCTAGATCCTCGAATAAGATAATATGAACTTGAAGTTCATAAAAAGAAAATTCATCTGCAATATATTGCAAAACATGCCAAGCGCATTTGCTGAAGAAAGTAACTATATTCTCATTACAAATGCTCCTACTAAGTCCTAGAAGGACAAAGTCTATGGTATGCTTAATATGTATAGACAAATTATTTTCAAATAAAATTCTTCATAAAGAAGATGCGAAAATGATCAAAATGATCATAATAAGGAGGCAAGTGACCTAGAAGATCACATGACATAACACTTCATAAAATCTCATGAGAGATTCAGGTACCTGAATATATGAATAAAGAGATTTCTATGTTATGTCTATATGAAAACAAGGAGGTTGGAACCGATATAAGATGTTCGTAGGCGACATCTATCATAACGCTAAGTGATAAGGATCTTAAGTCTGGAGAAACAATTCAAGTACAATTTGGTTTCATATGAAATACATGTAGTTTTGGATATATAGTTCAAACTCTCAAGTATACAGTCAATAGGTGTGTGCAATCACTTTCACGTATTTTATATGTCGGCATGACATGAAAACTTGATGCGAATCTAAAGTCTACTTATATGGCTTATATGACTTAATATATGACAATTCATGAAAAATATTGCTTAAAGCATATAGAATTCTTGGTCATGAAGTACTACATCTGATAACTAGGGATTATAGTTTATTTTACACTCTTTCTTACTTGAGTCTTGATTAAAAATGTATACAAAATAGTCCCAAAGGCTTACATGTTGTACTTGTTTGCAGGGTTTGGTAAAAAAGGTGACAATTAGTTAAAACCAGCTTAAAAAGGAGTGAAACATGCACAAGTACCAAGAACAAGTCCAAGCACAGTGCAACAGATCCACTGCGGCCGCATTTCATTTAGTGCGGTACGCAGTGAGGAGATTCAAAGAGGTGCATATTTTGGAAACTCAAGCACTGCGGCCGCAAAGCATTTTGTGCGGACCGCAGTGGTCTCACCACGGCCGCACTCCATTTCTTGTGCGGTCCGCAATGATGGGGTTCAGAGAGTTGGGAGTTGGGAGGTTAATGCTAATGCGGTCCGCGGTCCTTTTTATGCAGACCGCGGTAGAAGCCACCGCGACCGCGGTGCATTTTATACGGCCCGCGGTGGACAAGTTCATAGAGTAGAGTTTGAAGCCAAAAAGCCTCACCGCGGCCGCACTCCATTTCTTGCGGTCCGCGGTACCCCTGCAAGGGTATTTTTGTCCAGAAAATTTGGCCTAGTATAAATACTTTCTTTTCCCATTTTTAGGTCATCCTTTTGTACTCTAACTTTCAGGAAAGCTCGTGAACGGCTGTATTGGACTATTTTGAGTAATTTTACAGTTGGTTTATCATTGAATCTTCAATTATTAGTTTGTAATTATATCTTATGGGTTATTCTTCATCTATTTCTTTGTTTTCTTTCATTATTATGAGTAGCTATACCCATTTGCTAGGGTTGTGACCTAACCCTAGTGTGGGTAATTAATGGTTCTAATTTTAGAGTGATTTTGTGTATGGGTGTTTGGTATTTAGCTTGATTTGTGCATAAATCTCAAAATTAGTGGTTGCAAACACTAATTCAAGCCTTAATGACTAAGGTTACTCTTGAGAAAGATGACCCAAGTCTAGGTAATTAGGCTAACAAAATATTGGGGTGAACTCAAGAGATTGATAGCTTCAATAAAAGGGTGTATGCTAGAGATAGCTAAACCCGATTTGAGCCAATTCATGCGGTTCATGGAAACACCCAATTGTGCTTGAGAAAGCCAATTTGGGCAAAGTTACCCATATTATCGAGAGGTAGTTGGTAAGTGCCTTAGCATGAGGTTATGCAATCCCCATTTCACAATATTATTCTAGATTTTAGACCCGTTAAGGACTCACCTAGGAGGAAGTCACAGCCCTAGTCCCTTTTATCAACCGAGAAAACCTTCAAAAATATTTTAGTTAGCTAGTTCGCAATTTCAATTTGGCTAAAACCATAGTATAATTGCAACCCTTTTTTTTATGAGAAGTGCAATTGAGAACACAACGCGCTACTAGATCACTTGGACACTCAACTCCAACATATATAGCTCCCTGTGGAAATCGATCCCGACCCTTCGGGTAAAAGCTGCATTGACCCCCGTACTTGCTACTCTTTAGTGGTATAGGAGGGAGCCGATCACTTTTTGGCACCGTTGCCGGGGAGCTTTTACAGTGTTGATTATCTACGTGAATAGTGGCGTAGTGTGTTTTTCCTTTCTTCTTTTGTTAACGTGCATGTTGAATCAATTCAGGTACTAATGGCGGATCCTTTGGGTAATATTATTCCGGGGGAGGAGGTGTTTGACAATGGAGAAGATGATCTAAATCAAGTACCACCTCCAAGACGGGGCCGACAGGCCAATGTTAATGAGGATATTCCAGACCCTCCCCTGCCTCCACCTCCTAGAGTTGCCCCTCGGGTACTTCCAAACGAGGGGCACGCGAGTGCTATTGTCCCGCCTAGAATCCGGGCGGGGAACTTCCAAATCACAAATGTGATGCTGACACTCTTGGAGAAGCGTGGGTACTTCACAGGAGCTCCACATCAGAATGCTTACAAGCATTTAGAGGGGTTCGTTGATACCTGCTGGGGGAGAAAACAAACAAACGTCTCAGAGGATGCATTAAGGCTTAGGCTATTTCCCTTTTCTCTCCGAGGGAAAGCATTAGACTGGCTGGAGCGGCTTCCCAACTATTCCATATCCACATGGGATGAGCTAGCAGACAAGTTCATTGTAAAATTCTTCTCTTCTAGTCACATGACAGCGCTTAGAGATGAAATGTTGTCTTTCAAGCCAGATCCAAATGAGCCTCTTCATGAGATTTGGGAGCGCTACAGGACCATGGTAAATGAGTGTCCAAACAATGACATGACTGAGGCCATGATACAGTAGACATTCTACCAAGTCATAAATACCACCAATCAGTGTGTGGTCAATCAATTGGCTGGGGGAAACTTCATGAAGCTACCCTACAATGAGGCATGTGAGGTCTTAGATGAAATGGCTGACACTTCGTCAGCATGGCAAAGCAGAGCTAATATGCCCCAGGGTGATCCAGGTGTTAATGGCCTTCACAAAGAGCTTCAAGAACATGGGAAAGCAATTTCCGAGCTTACTACCACCATGAATCAACTTGTTAAGGCGCAGCTTCAACAACTGCAAGGGCCTAAGCAAGTGCATGTTATGGAGGGGGTAAATGTTTTGGTGAACAAGTGAAGACCTCGGGAAAATCCAATGCAAAACAACAATGTTCAATGTGACCAAGGAACGAGTGGGTATAGTCTAGAGGATTCTTATGATGATCAAGATGAGAATGTCATGTATGCCAACAATTATCAAGGGCAAGGGAACAATCAAGGCAACAACCAAAATTGGAACAAACAAAGGCAACGCAATTGGAGCAGTAACAACAATTCAAGCAATTGGGGGAACAAGAACCAACAATGGGGAGGCAATAACAACAACAATTGGAGCGGAAACAATAATAACAACAATTGGGGTGGAAACGGCAATCGGGGGTCGGGCTTTCAAAGGCCCCCGATGTACCAACAACCCAACAATCCACCCCTATCAATCACAAGGCCAAGGTTCCTCAAGTAATGATATGGGTAGAATTGAGCAAATGTTCAAACAAATGATGGAACACAATTCGGATTCGGATGCTCAACTTGCCTCCCATAACACCTCCATTCGAAATCTTGAAGTTCAAATGGGACAAATCTCACAAGCCTTGAACACATGCCCGAAGGGAGCACTACCAAGTGATACGGTAGTGAACCCCAAGGGTGGGAACAACAACAATATCGGTCACGCCATGGCGGTGACCACTAGAAGTGGACGAGGTGGTGAGGCTAACTCTTCTAAACAAAAGAGAGTTGTTGGTGATGATGATGATGATGACTTGCCAAATGATGAGGTTCTGATTGAGGTTGAGCATGTAGTTGAGGATCCAACAACTAGTGAAGTGAGGGTTGATATTCATGATCATGAGGAGGAAACTCAAAGTGACGTGAACCCGTCGAGGGACACGTAATTGACATTCCCGAGCCGGTTGTGTCAAAAGAAAAGGCCCCATTGACTAGGCCTCCTCCGCCTTATCCTCAAAGGTTGGCGAAGCAAAAGAATGAGAACCAATTCAAGAAATTCATCGACATGATGAAAAGCTTATCCATCAATGTCCCTTTGGTTGGAGCTTTAGAGCAAATGCCCGGGTATGCCAAGTTCATGAAGGACTTGGTCACAAAGAAAAGGTCAATGGAGTGCGAAAATATAAAGATGACTCACCAAGTGAGTGCAATAGTGCACTCAATGGCACCCAATCTTGAATACCCCGAGGCATTCACCATTCCTTGCACAATTGGTAACGCGGATTTCGCCAAGGAATTGTGCGACCTCAGAGCTAGCATAAACTTGATGCCATATTCGGTTTTCAAAATCTTGGGGATTGGTCAACCTAGGGCTACTTCCATGCGTCTTCAAATGACAGATCGATCTGTGAAGCGGCCTTTAGGAATCATTGATGATGTCTTGGTGCGGGTTGACAAGTTCATCTTGCCCCCGAATTTTGTTATATTGGATTGTGAGGTGGATTATGAAGTTCATATCATCTTGGGAAGGCCCTTTCTAGAAGAGGTAAAGGCCTTAGTTGACGTGGAAGCCGGTGAGCTCACCTTTCGGGTGGGCGATAAAAAGGTTGTGTTCCACGTTTGCAAGTCAATGAAGCAACCAAATAGCACGGAGGTATGTTCTTTCATGGACCTTGTCACCGAGGTCATTATTGATGAAACAAGATCAATGATAAATGTTGAAGACCCCGTGGAAGCAACTTTATTGAATCATGATGACATTGTGGTGGATGGCTTGATCGAGAGTACCAATGATCTACAAGGCATGGGTTCTTATTCAGATGGTCCTCGAAAGTTATCTTTGGACTTGGAGAATCGGAAAACTCCTCCGACAAAGCCTTCAATTGAAGAGTCGCCTATCTTGGAGTTGAAGCCACTTCCACCACACCTCATGTATGAATTTCTTGGTCCTTCTCGTACTTTACCTGTTATACTTTCATATTGTCTAACCAAAAGTGCAGGTAGACTCTACTCTCAAAGTGTTACAAAGGAGGAAGAAGGCCATAGGCAGGGGTGTTCATAAAAAACCGAAAAACCGAACCAAACCGACCAAAAAAACTGATACTTTTTGGTTTGGTTTTGAATTTTAAAAACCGATCAAATTTGATTTGGTTTTGGTTTTAATAAAAAAAATAACCAAACCGACTATAGGAGTAGCTATTTCAAATTTATTATCACACCCATATATATATATATATATATATATATATATATATATATATATT